>JAUZSU010142031.1:0-27320 GCA_034780255.1 Parotocinclus maculicauda | reverse complement strand
CAATTTGGAATAAGGCTGTAACGTAACAAAATGTGGAAAAAGTGAAGCGCTGTGAATACTTTCTGGATGCACTGTATATATATATTTATGTGTGTGTGTGTGTGTGTGTGTGTGTGTGTTTGACTAGTCTTGAGATAACCTTGTATATAGATGTGTATATGTGGAACAGGTTGTTGACTAAAATGGACATTGACTGGACATTTACCATACCACTAATATTTGACCAACTTTTTACAGCTGGCACGTTGACAGCTAATATACAGATAGTGCTATACAGATAATGATCATTTGCTATAATTGTTAAGACCTTATTAGTCATTAAAGCCAATGGACGTTCATCATTACCTGTACCTGTATTACTTAATGCTGTTGCAGTGAGACATCTGTACATCAGTCTGTTGGGGCAGAATGGCATCTGGACAGCTTGTGGAATAGTCAGTATTACACAGTATGTCCATTAGGTAGTATGGGTTATGTGGATTATATTTGTGAGAAATAGAGTGTAGACTACCCTTTTTTAATAGTGCAATTGTTTCTAAATGAGGATCAGATTTGATCTGCCTGGTCGGCCAGTCATGTTACATGCTCCCTCATCTTAATAATTTATGTGGTTAAAAAATTATATACTGTTTTCTGGATCAAGGTATTTTTACATACAAACTCACAAAACTGTCAGATTTTATTAATTAAACCTAAATTAAATCTGGACAGGAATAATAAGGGGAAACATAAGCCAGCATCACACATGCTTCATGGCATGTACTGAATTATGGCTCTTGTTTAATGCGGAAACCTAATACATGAGGAAACATTAACAGAGGGTAGACTTAAGCAGTACCTTTAACACATCATGAAGAACAATCCTGGAGAGCCATGAGTTATGCACAAAACAGACTTATGACACAAAAGCCAAGCAAAGTGTACAATCTCCTTGGTTTGTCACAGTCTCAATGTGCCTTTTTATGATTTATGCCAATCTGCTGTAATGAAAGCATATAAAAAGCCAGAGATGTTTCCAGGCTCATAACATGTGCTGTGTTATTTAGTCACACAGGAGAGGGCCAGCACCAAGAGCCAGTTCCCTCAGGAAGTAATTAGCTATGTCCGAACAACTTACTAATAAAACACACAAGCTGCATGCCACACCAAGTCTGGGGACCCTGTGGTAATTATGAGGCTGAGGGGGAAAACTTTCAGAAGGTGGACGAGAAGGTGGGGAGGCCCAACAGATGGATGTAAAACACTTTACCAGGGAATTGTGGTACAGTAGCAAGAACAACAGCTTAATACAAACTGTGTAAATTTCATTTGGCGGGTTTATCCCCTTACCATTTATAAACAGTCCAAAATCCCTTATTTCAGTATTATTCACACATATATATATACATAACAAACTAGATTAAATGTACATCATGTTCATATACTGTGGTTTTTAGTCCTTACTATAATTAACAAAATACGAGCAAGATTTTTAGATGACAAAGATAACAAATTTTATTATAAACATCTAGGTCCAGAAAACAAAGACTGGCAGTCCTGTCAAATCCAATGCAGTGATTTCATAAAGCAGTACATGACAATAAGGGGCCTAAAACAGGGTCACAATTGTCATAATTACAAAATAAATACATTTCTTTCATACTACAATCAAACAATTATTTTTTCTCTTTAATTTGCCGGAATGCTTGGGTGAAAGGCAGCATGCACCCTGGGAAACAAATCAATCACATGGCATCACTCAGTAACTCATTCACTCATAAATAAGGGAAATTTAGGGTAACTAATCCACTTATTAGGATGTTTTGGGGAGGGTGCAGGAAACCAAGAGGTAACCCTGCAGGTCAATAATCCAGAGTGGCATTAATTAACATCTATATGATTTAACTGTATCTACAAATGAACATTTTATCTTCACACAATCAGGTGACTTCTAATTTTCTGATTGGAAAATATGAATAATTTCCATAATAATTCCTTTGTCAAAGTTATAATCAATTCAAAACCTTTAGAAATTTGTGCTAAACAATTCCGTGCTGCAAGCATACACAATCTATAAACCATTCACTACAGCTGTAGGCTGGCAGCAGTTCATTACATCCTTCCAGAGAAACTGACTGTTAATTATTCAAAAATCATAATGTAAAGGAAGGTTTGATTAATTTGATTAAATGCTTTTAATAATGTGTTTTCAGTTCTATTTAAATAGAACAAATAAGCATTGCATTGTAGTCTGGTTTGAAGAAGGATTGTACTGAATCAGCACTAGCTAAAGTGGTCAGTGGTCTACTGTGTGCCTCAGACTGTTTCTCTTTGGTAATGTTAAAATTGAATGCAACATTTGGCACAATTGACCATAAAATTTTAGTTAATAAGCTTAAAAACACGGTTGTTTTAAAAAATACTTGCCTGGCTCACATTCTCATTTAACTGACTTAAAAAATAATACAATGTGATTTTCTGTATTTTTTAAGATTCTGTTTCTCACCGAATTCAATTGTACCTACGATAAAAAATACAGACCTCTCATTCTTTGGAGGTGGGAAAACTTATGTTATATGTTGTATGTATATATATGTTTTTATATGATATTTCACCAGCTTATTTGGGATCAAAGGGTGCAAATGCGCGCACACACACACACACACACACACACACACACACACACACACACAAACACACACATACACACACACACAGACACACACACACCCCAGTTAACCTAACATGTTTGGAATGTGGGAGCAGCTCCACAGAGACCTCTGGAGCTGTGAGGCTACAGTGCTTACCATGCGGACCAATATTATTATTATTATTATTATTATTATTATTATTATTATGTTTTCAACAACAATAACATTAGGCCATAACACCCACTAAATTAATAAATGAACATGTGTAGTGTGTGTGTGTGTTTGTGTGTGTAATATGTGTAGATACTTAAGTGTAATAATGTGTAGATGCTTAAGTTCCAGTATCTATAATCCTTGTAAACCAGTCATTCTTCATTTTAGTCTTCATTTGCATCGTGAGCTTGTTGACCGTCATAAAAAACGGCCAGAACTTACTGAATATCCAAGGTAATTGGAGAGCTGGCATTTTGGCTTGCCCAGAGAAACCTATTTATGTATTATGACACAGATTTAGCACTTTTAAGTGCTCCCCATAGGCCACTAGAAGGGAAACTAAAGGGAACAGAAAATAAAGATTTGGCTAAAGAGACTGGTTTAAACATACTTTATGACATGGGGCTTGACATGTGTTATGGTGCTCAGATAGAAACAAACGCAATAGTCCAAACAACTATGTTTAATTAACCTAGACAGAAGAGAAAGAAGTCAAACTATATATTCTTCAAATTGAGAACGTGTTGCATGTCTGGGGAAATTACATGTGCTTATTGCTGTCGGATTCTCAGATTTAAATTTAATATAATAGGTTGTTGGAAGCTATAATCTGTTGAGAAAGAGAATTCCTTATCTGAAGCGCATTCTCTGTGATGTTTTTTGATGTTTTATTGAAGTTGTTTCTCTCAGTTTGTAGACTTGGCAATAAGCATACAGCTGTAAACCACAGACAAATACTTAGATCTCTCTCGAGCCCAGCAACAGCCATTAAAATGTATATATTACTTAATATACTGTATAAAAAACTTTTTAAGGCAAGTTATTTAGCCTGGTGGATTGCTGCACTATTCCAGAAAGCCACTAATTGGGTAAATCAAACAACATTATTGAACCTGACTGTGAATGAAATCAAGTGGCTGCCAGTTAGCATGTCATATTTAATTGACATGCTAGTTTTTATAAACTGTTACCACAGAATCTCTGTTTAATTGAGAAATGTATTGCTTGTGGACAATGTGTTACAGTTGTGTTTAAATTTGGTAGGAGTGTGTGAGCTGTGATGGGAGAAGCTGAATGTCATCACAATAACAGCTCACACCAACAGTAGAGTGTCTGCCGGCCAGATTTTCTCACACTGTGTGGTCTGCTTGGAGCAGAACCTCACCCTTGGTCAACAGAATGCAAACAGGCTCAGTGGATTCTCAAGGAGTGACTTGTGTTGTTAGGAGAATTAGTCGAGCCAGCTAATAACAGGCTTGGCTTTTGATTGAAGTGATGAGTCATCAGGAAAGGGGGAGCTAGGATCAGGCAGCATGATGCAACAATACAAAAGGGAAGCTTCAGGTGGACTTTAGGCCCATCCGAAAAATGGAGCACAGATGAGAGGGGGTGTTCATCCTAACACATCTTAAGATTTTATTGATATAATATGGAGAGGTTCCAGTGGTCATCATATCTGTCACTTGTTCACTATGGTCTGGCAAGCATGGTAATACTATGTGCAGATTAGTGTAATTAGGCATGCTTTCCTCTGAGACAGGTGCGTGGTCATGCTCTAGATGTTTACTACATTTGTCAGTGTCCACTCTGTTGAGTCCACTCTGACTGAGACTCTGTTATACCGATAAATCATCATAAATGACAAAATGCCTAATATTAAATATATAAATTGAGTAGGGGAACAACTACACTAAAAACACATAAAATATTTTCTGCAAAATCTAATAACGTTACCTTGTCTTTTATTGCTTTAACCAGCCCATAATTTATTTGAGTCTAAGGGAATGATACTTTGGTTTTTACAGTTGTAAGCACTTAAGGAAAATGATATACTTGGCACATGAGTTTTGGGAAAGGCACAGTTCGTTGCACTGGGACTAATGGAAAAACCACTTTCAGCACTGTGGCAAACCCTAGCATTTGGCAGAGGCCAAAACACCAGACGCGGAGCCCATTAAAAAAAGCCAGACAAGCCGTCTGTTTTTATATTTGCATATTAGATGTATATCATGTTATTTCTTTTGGGCAAATGTGCCATGTGGAAGAAGTAGGGAATTTTATAGCAAAAACCTTAAACCGTTACAAAATGAGAAAACAGTGTGTGCAGCCCATGGTGATTTTAATGTCAGCTCCAAAGAATGACGTCACTGATCTGAGGCAGGCTGGGTAATACACATGGATGGAACTGTTTAGTAGTGTGTATACCTAAGCATGGGATAAACAGAAAGGGGATCAAAGACTGATTAAATACATAACATGAAAGCTTAACAACTGAATTTGTTGCCAAGACCAGGGAGCAAGTGTTCACCTTAACTCTAGTATGTCTGTTTACAATGTACAGAAAATGAACAAATGAATTTAAGTCAGCTGATTTTATACATGAACTGCCTTAAGTGTAACATTATGCATAGCAGTGAGATGCTAATAATAAGGCCACAGTTTATGACTAATAAATGAGAGCGATGAGAAGGGACATGCAAATGGTCCACTTTTTGCATTTTGCTTTGCATCCAAAACATCCTGGTTGGTTTCTGCAGCTCTGTTGCGTGGACTGCTGTGAAAAGGGAAAACAGGGTGGTTTTGAATAAACAAATCAAGGCTGTTTTCACCTGTGCTTATCAGTCTCTGGCTGACACTGTGAAGCCAAGAATTTGTCAATGCAAAGCACTTAGCCTGGCTACAATTTTTATCATTACATGTGCCCAGGATTAGGCTGAGGAATAGGAAAATGAAGTAAGTCCAGTGACAGTTAGTGGCATTAGCTATGCAACTTCCCTTTCAGGCTAAATCCCAAGCAGTAGTTTTTTTTAAAAGAGGAAGAAAGTGGTACAATATGTAATACCTAAAATGATACAAACACACACATTCTCAAAGTGTATTGCTTTAAAGAGTAGTATGTGCATTTTAAAACAGTCAGTCTGTTATTATTGGTATCATGAACAATGTCATAACGCAATAATACAACCTGTTGTCTATAATTCATTTATTTATTTAATTCTGAGAAGTACTAGCATGTGCAGCGTCCAGATTGTTGATGTGAATAGATTTACTAGTAACAGAGTTAACTCTTACTGCAGTCATTGTTGGTTGTTTCCTTAAACAAACTGAAAATGATAATTTGATATAATGGATAGATATACAGTAGAACATAATTTCTTTGTATAATCACCTTAAGAAATATTCGATTACATTACTTTTGGAGAGAATAAAAACTTTACAATGCCTTGGCTAAACTTTACAAAACTATACACAACGTACATTACAGAGGCTTAGTAGGTAACCTTGCTCATATAAACCAACCATCTGTTGGTACTGCAAAAACTCAAAGCAAATTCAATGTGCTCTCTTCAACCTCCACTTTTCAACCTCTCAACACACTCTTAACAGTGCTCTTTGAACAGGTCTACAGAAACAAAAGAGGCCATTGAGACATTAGAAGTTGGAGACTGGCCTGAGCTCAAGCATACAGTAGCCAGATAATTTATGAAATGTTAAATTTATATTTCTGAAGTGATAAGTATAAATATTACGATAGACACACTTTGTAAAATCTGTAATGGCTACCTGAAAAAAAACACTTGGTAAAAGCTAGAACAGATTTTAAAAGTATCTTTGAAATCTTATGACAAAATTGCAGAAAGCAGAATCCAGATGGTTGAGTAAAAATGTATTTTATCCTTTAACAGACTAACTCAATCTGTGAACGTGGAGCACTCCAAATTAACAGATGGGAAGAGAGAAAGCAAGCCGCACAGAGTGAGAGCGATTATGAAGTGGTCAGAAGCTCAAAAGCGGAACAAGAGCTATGCGTGTCTTCCGATCTTTCAGATAAGCTGTCACCTACGCAGTCCTCATTCCCTGATAGAAATGTCCATTCTCCTATACTGCTATGTGCTCAACTATTAACAACTATTCATGTAATTTTTCCAATGATAATTATTACTTTGACTCTCTGCATTACTGTATACAGTATATAAAACTCACTATACAAAATAGTGTTTATACAAAGAAAATTTGGAGTAAACTCTTTAGTTATGACTCTTATAAAAAAAACTTCATAAAGACAATTAGGATGGCACAGTGGTGCAAGCAATTAAACTGGTTGCTGCACAGCTCCAGAGATTACTGGTCCAACCCCAAAAGCTCTGTCTGTGTGTGTCCATACCCTCCCCACTGTCCAATGGATTTATTCCAAATACTCTGGTTTCCTCCCACATACCAAAGACCTGTGTTAGGTTAAATGGTTGCTTTAATTTGCCCCAGTGTGAGTGTGTTTGATTAGTACTGTTATAATGCTATAACCTCTTTGCTCGTGTCATAAATAGCCATGGATTTGACATTAAATAAAAACAATTAAACATAAAGGCTATTATGCCCCAAGTCTCAGTGCAAGTGAATATAGACAGACAGAGATAGCATAACAAGCATAACGTGTAAGGATGGGGCAAATGTAAAAAAGTAATACGATCAATTTTGCTTTACTGATTTATTATACAGCCTAGCTTTATTACCAGAGACCCATGAATGTAGCAGTAGTGATAAGGATGTGGCCTGCTGCTCCGTGGAAGAATATTAAGTGTGTGAGAGACACTGGAGTCTTTCAAACCAGGGCCGTTGGGGAAATGCTGGGTAAGGAACCCAGATATATGTGATGGCAAAGAGCCCTCGTCTTTATCACACATGTATAGTACCCAGTTAAATTAAAGTTAAATTAGAATATAAAGTCAGTTTATTGTGATTACATGGCCGCTGTGTAGTTAAAACTTCCCCTAATTATCCCTATAAGAATCCTTGATAGACACCAGTTTTGATAAGTATGATATAATTGAATTATCTATTTTTATATATCAATCTATATAATCTAGCTATATTTTTATTTACTCATTTTCCCAACAATTTATCCAAAATAAGTGTGTATATGTGTGTAAGGGTACAGGGTGCAAGCGAATGTGTATGTATGTTGATTGGGGTGCCAGTTCATCACACAGGAATTAAAAGGGATTGCTACAGCTGCATCAGGGAATGATTTCCCTGGATTATAAGAAGGAAATTGTGCTATTATTCTAATTATTATTATTACTTATATATAATATTGATAGTAGTAGTAGTAGTAGTAGTAGTAGTAGAATGAGGAGTGGTAGTATTGTTGTTCTTAAAGTAGCAATAAAAAATACACTGTTGAGAAACATCTATACAAATAGCCAAGACTAGACTCCAAAGTAGCAAGCCAGAGGAGACAGTGCCAAGGGAAAACAGAAATCCATATGGCAGAAACCATCCTACACTGGTCAACTGGCAAATGTCTTAGGAGAATCAGGGTGCAAACATAACTGTGCCATGGATGGGAAGCAAGTCCATTTCTACAGTTGTTGCAGTAGCAAGGGATGTTCCCCTGACTGGTCATCCTCCCTCAAACACAGGAAATCATGCCTGAATGTGATGACTGACCCAGCCAGAAGGCACAGCACAGGACTCAAACCTAAACAAATATGTATTAGTAACAATTAACCAAGTTGTGAAATATGTACCAGAATATGTGTAATTGTATGCAGGTACTGTTAACATAAGAGCGGGCTGGTTAGCTAAGTGCTAACTAGTTCACACCTTTATGGGAACCTATTTATATAATATGAGTATGTGTTCATTGGCAAAACAAGTAACATGAAACTTGTTAGATGCAAAAATGAATGTTAGAAGACCTTTGGATGTAAAGGCAATATCTCAGCTAAGCTTGCATTGCTTACAATACATCAAACTAATGTCAACTACTGTAAAATTTCTATATTTAGTTGTTACAGTTACAGAGAAGTAAAATGTGTGAGTTCTGTGAAAATTAGTTCTCAGTTACTCGATTCTTGTGTCTTTTTCTTTCCTTTGGTTCCTTTCCTAAAGCCGGATACTGGTCACTTTACCAAAGAAAATCCCTCTTTTTGGCAGGACTGGGAATTGTTAACATATTAACCCCAAAGACCTGACAGACCTCTCCCTTTCTCTCTTTTATTTTCAGCACAAATCCCTTTAAACGATGCTTTGTTGATGTGTTGTATTTATCCTGAAAAATTACAAAGTAATCCCAAAAAATATTTGAAGTGTATAGACTGTTTTTTTTTCCTTATGGAAAAAATAGTATACAAATAATTTTATACAATAATTTTAAAACAGTGAATATGGTTAGTTATAGACCAAATATTTTACCCCAGGGTATGTTATATACATTTGCATAAAACTATGTTTTGCTGTATTTGCGTATTTCTGTTTGTTAAAAATTAAGGTGTGTGTGTGTGTGTGTGTGTGTGTGTGTGTGTGTGTGTGTTGAGGGACAAGAGCTGCAGCCTGATATTCTGGGAACTGAGGGGTCGCGCCGTTGACCCACCTGCTCCCTTCTCTCTTCAGCTGGATCTAGTCAGATTTCGGCAGCTGCATCCTCTCACAAAGCACTTCTTTGTGATCTCCTTGAGGCGGGTGTACACAACTGCAACAAGAGCAGCAGAGGGGAGAGTGATGGAAGGATAAATGGCTTAATGTGGCATAATCTCTGTTCAGATGATCAACAAAACTCTCTATATAAAATATTGGAGAATATTCAATATTTGTGCCAAAAACACACTAACATAAACAACACACAAGTACCTCTACTAACCTCTTCTAACTAGAGTACATGGTTATTTCAGTAACACCAATTGCTAACAGGTGCATCATATCAAACATGCAGCTTTGCAATCACAAACAGACAAACACTGACAAGTTCAATGTGGCTGTCATTCAACAAGTCAAAACATTCAAAATGTCTGCCCTACTAAGGTCAACATCAAGCTGTTGATGTTGATGTTATTGAAAACTGGAAACATCA
This sequence comes from Parotocinclus maculicauda, assembly GCA_034780255.1. NCBI lineage: Eukaryota > Metazoa > Chordata > Actinopteri > Siluriformes > Loricariidae > Parotocinclus > Parotocinclus maculicauda. The sequence goes on along the minus strand of JAUZSU010142031.1, from coordinate 17,627 downwards.
ATAAGCAACAGTGGCTTAGCTATGAGGTACTAGTCCACACCAGTTCAAACTGAAACCACTTTACATTTAGTTTGAAAAGCCAAACACAGACCTACTTAAATTCAAGTATCGGTTAGATTTGTGCAACATTGCATGATCCACAAAATTGGAAGCAAATTTGAATCAAATGAAGCAAATTTCCAAATGCTCTATAAACTACTGAAAATATTTGCCTGAGCAGGGTGGAACTCCTTATTAATGCCCACAGTTATTGACTGGACATCCAACTGTCAGTTGTCCACGAATATTTGGTTATATAGTGTAGCCCAGACACATTTTGTGATATAGATAACAAACATTTATGTTTTGTAAGACCAAAGACGTCATGTAAACCAGGATTAAAATGTGTAACCATGACCCAGAAAAGGTGGTACATACATCTGAGATAAACATGGCACACCATTGGTGCATATGTCCCTAAACTAAATCTCAATGCCATTTATATGAGGTGTATGGGTACATGTAAGCCCAAGTCAGAAAAGGTTTCAAAAAGTATGGAATGCAAAAAAATCATTCAAATTGAATGTGATTCATTTTTATTTCCGTACATACAGTATTCAGTATTCAATTTAATTGATTAGTATACATAAAGTCCTGCATTTCTGGCCAGCAACTCATTCCCCCCCAAAAAGTTTTATTTTAAAAAACAAAATAATGATGTGATTTCAAACAGTTAATGTCAACAGGTGATCATAATAATGGAAAAAGTACAAAAGCATGTAAGGCATTGGATCTCTAATATGTCAAGAAATAAATGTAAAATTATAAAAATGTTTTAAAAACAATGTTTTTCAAAATAAGATTTGAAGTCATTTAAATATTTCTCTAAAGGAAGGAATTTCAGTGCATAGAGCAAGGGTGTGAGCTTAAGGTGAACACCCATGATCTCTGATGCCTCAGATGGCACCACTTCAAGAGCCATAGTTTAACAATAGCTGATATAACCACATGGGCAAGGGATTATTCTGACAAACCTATGTCAAGCACTACAATAAGAAGTTACATTCACAAAAGCCACTTACAGCTTTACTATGGAAAAATAAAAGCCACATGTTAACCATGTCCAGTGGTGTCAACTTTTCTGGGCTCAGAGGCATTTGTGATGGATCATCAGGCGGTGTATGTGTATGTAAGACAGTAATGTGCTTTGTGGTCAGATGTTAGTTAGTATTCTAGATTGTTTTTGTTCAAGAGCAAAGTCCAAGAGTCCAAGTCCAAGAGCCAAGATCAGTCATGGATTGGGGTTGTGTCAGTGTTCTTGTTTAAGGAAATTTACACTTCTGCTATGGCAGCATTCATTCAGAAAAAGACAACATTTTACGCTGCCTATCTTTTCCAGTGACATCTACATATGACAACAACAACAACCCCATACGTTTAAAATAACCTGAAACACTTTAGCACGTGTTATCCAAGTGGCAAATTCTTTAATGTCCAAACTTTTTGGAAATGTGTTGCAGGTCTAAAATTCAGAAATGGATGTTTATGAACAAATGAAACGAAGCTGACCAAATGAAACTTGAGGTCAAAGCAAATGTAAGAAACATTTGCATTATCCATACTGTCCTGACTTCTTCTGACTTTTCGTGAGCACATTGCAGTTTCTACTTAGCCCAGATGTAAAGCTGAAACAGGGCGCGTGAGGAAAAAGAAGAGGGAGGGTGGCAGTGAGAGATTAACAACAGAAACCTACTTTACTGCTGTCATAAATACAGGCATGGCAGAACACATAACATTAATACGTTGGGTGGTGGTAAGAGAGGTGCTCTATGGGGGGCATAAGGGAACTATTGCACCTACTGGTTTAAATTAAGCTCTGGTTCCCCTTTTTATTTTTTAAACACATGTTCAGGTGTGTGCACATGTATAATATGTTTCTTGGTCTGCTAGAGATTATGCATATTATTGGTGTAGGCGAGGAAACGATTTGATATACCTAGATATAGGCAGACATATGGGCATGAACAGACATGCACAGACATGGTAAGTTTTCTAAATAAGACACAAGCTGTTTCGAAGATAACTCACTGAAAGAGTAATAGATATAAGTATTAAGGTGCCAGATTATAAAGGGGAAAGAAATGAGTTGAGAAAAATAGGATATATACGCATTAGGCTAACGAGCAGTGACATTTTAAAAGTTAATGAACAAAAGTGCATATATATTTTTCGTGCACAATTTATGTGGCACAATAAAATAGTCCTCACTTGAGGGTTGTCATTAAAGGATACTGGATGCAGCAGTTGCACGATGCAACTATCAATATGCCGTATGACAGACTAATAGTTGACATGCAAAAAAATTTTTGTGTTAGAAATATAAATTATAAACACAAGTTAACTAAAAATACCTGTTGTAACACATATACATTAAACAAATCAGATATAGATTGGTATTGATACAGATTGGTACACAGAATGGTATTGGGATGGGATGGGATAGTAATGGTAATGACTTTTAATCAGATCCCACACTTATTTCATCATTAAGTTGCAGATAAGTAAAAATGGTTACATATGTCAATGCTTTTCTAATCCATTAAATTTGTGAAGAATGAATAATAAGCATTAAAAGACGTTATAAAAACAAAGTCTTGGCATTAGTGTTTAATTTGAGCCGGATGACATAGCTAATAGATTTTGAGCGTGTGTGTTCTGACACTTATTAATTTATTTATTTGTATAAAATGTTATTAAAATAAGAAAATAATTAATAAATAATATTTCTATCAAATGTTATTGTGTGTAACCTGCTATCCAAATATCCAAATTTTCTATAATGATAATGGTAGTCTATGTAGTCTAGATCATCAGCCGCATTTTGCGTGCTCATGAATCAGGAGTGCTAGCAGACTGCAAGGTTTGGAAAGCTTTGTTCGGCTGTGTTTAAATGTCATTTAAAATAGCTTTCAGTTTTAATTCTGAAACACCAATGCAGTGTCATCTCAATTTTTTGCATTGTCACAACTGGGTTTGTTCTCTTTTTGACCTTTTAAAAACAGACAATTAAATGCTAATATATAACTGAACTGTTTCTATTTTGCAATTTTCTTGGACTTAATACAATGTTTTTTTTTATTACAACTCAGAAAATCAGCATAACAATTTGAGTTCCCATTGAAAGCTTTGAGCTGTGTTTTGGGTCATTATCCTGCTACAATTATTATCCTCGCCCAAAAAGATCAAAACACATGGTACAGAATGTCTCTGAAGAAAGAAGTGTTACTGTTTCTTTTTTTTTAAGTTGTAGCTGATTGTGTACAGGTGCCCTAGGGTAGGCAAAATTTACTGTTGGCTCTGCAATGTTCTAGTATTTATAGGTCATGCTCATGAAATTAAGAAATCTGCTCATAACATGATGTTTTAATGTTTTTGCTGATTTTTATTGGTCTGAAAGTCTTATTTTCTCTTCCAAACAAATGCATTGTTATTCACTTGTTTTTTTACAAGAACAAAATGTAAAATAAATTATAACTGCAATAGAAATTTCACAAAATGTTTAAACAGAAAGAAATAACTGACTTTTAAAGTTACTTTGACTAACTTGCACATTGCAGTGATGATATAGTATAAAATGCAAAACAATAAAAATATATTGGCAGGATTTCATAGCATAAGGTGCTCCAGGATGGCTTTACATCACCCAGTTATTCATTTTTGTATAGTGGCAAGCACCTTTGTTATTCATTTACTGCTAGGCTACCAAGGTCACATGGCCATTATAGGCGAAGAAAAACATACAGCAAATATGCCTTATTTCCTGGTCAGACATTTTAGCCTAATTTAATTAACCATTCCTTCCTTTTAAACTCTATCTTATGCCTATTCAGGATAGCATGTTGGCTCCAACTGGCAGCATGTAGCACAAGACAGAATCAACACTATACAGGTCACTGATCCATCACAGGACACAAAAACACAGACCTCCTGGGGCACTTTAGAGACACCACTTAACCTAATGAAGGTCTTTAAAATGCTGGAGGAAACCGGAGGAGAAATTTCACACTGAAAACAAACCCACGATCTTTAAAGCTATGAGGTGAAACTCCTTAAAGCTAACATGGCCTTATGCTAACAAAGCATGTTCCATTAGTTAATATGGCAGAACTGGTAAAGATATCACACATCAAACAATGTCAGAGTACCAGTGACTAAAAACAAAATCAGGAAACTAACCTCTGTATTACTTCCTGTACTGATGAGAAGCTCTTTGGAAAGGACAACATTCTCTTAAAGGTCAGGTAGTGCTCATAAACCTGGATGAATTGTATCTTTATATATATTATTAGTTTGCCCAGACTTTTGGGGCTAGGTATGCCTCTTTTGCTACAGTGTCTATGCTTGTGGAGGATGGTGCCAAGGCCATGCTACAACATTCATGCGCGTACACACTGGCTAAAATGACAAGAGATGCTTTTTTGGGAGCAAATTGAGCTCTATAAAACAATACAGTCCGACAGGAGTGAAGGATTGTATACCTGTCATAACAGAGATCCTGCCAAAAAAACAAAATCATGCAAATATGCATGGCTGCACACATCAGTGACTTTACACACTCTCACCCACACAAAACAAAAATTTCCTGATGTCTGTTGTAAGAGACTACATTTGCATGCAATGAGCAATGACTACATATGCAATGCTCATAACGGTTTGAAAAAGTGAAGTAGCCAAGATGAAAAACCCACCTTGCAGCATGTAGAACCCACTGTCTAGTGATTAACAATTAAAGAGAGTGAATTCTGGTATCTTTCAAATGTAAATGTGCTAAAGAAATAAAATAATCAATTTTATACAAGCTTTTGTTTTTATCTTTACCCGTGATTACAGTGCTTAATACAAATGGCAAGTAAATACCAATATATTTTCCCAGTTTACTCTTGAAACACCTTAGCACAAATCTTAATTTATTACTGAACCACAAGCCTCACACATCTGTATTAAACAAATTCCTGTGTTTATATAAACATTTATTTACCCTTACATAGACGGAAAGACAGTACCATAGCCTAGATTAGCTACATTAGAACAAGAATTCAAACACGCCACATGGTGGCTATTTCTTGCCGGGTTAGGTGCTGCATGCAGACACTATCAGCTATAATTATGAAAAGGGTGTCCAACTAAAGAATGATTTATCAGGGCTGCGAAAGCAAACCCTAACCAGTCCTGTCTGTTTAGGGCATACTTACACCTGTGACCTGTGTTCCACCAAAGATCCCACAAAACATCCATGGAAAAAACATGGGAATAATGTGGGAATAGTATAAATACAAAAATTAATACTGTGATCAGAGCTAAATTTAATGGAATAACAAGAATTTACAAACAGAAAAAACATCAGTGGCCATAAGTCTTTTTATGTTTAAATAAATATGCTAACATAATGCTAGATAGCGAAAATGTACAATTTGGAAATACTAACATCTCCATGTGTACCATAAAGTCAGTTTGCTGTCGTACCACTGACTGATGTTTGCATATTTTGATCTGTATTTGCATATTCTGAGTAGTCTGGGGATAACTGCTAACCTTGGGAGTAATTATTGTTATCTTTCAACCACTGGAGAGTATGCATGACTAGAACTGGTAAAATACATAATACAGACAAAAAAAACAACATATTAGAATGGAGTTTATTCACATTATACTGGATGTGCTGGCTTTACTATTCTGAGGAAGCTTTCCAGTTAGACGTTGATTGTCTGGTTGAGCAATGTTAGAAAACCATTTAATTTCAGGTTACATACCTATATGCTTCATATTAAAATATTATAAACATGTTGGCTGAAATTAGTGACTGAGATTAATATATAAAAGAGATGTCTACATACATAGTCATCAATGCTATGAAAGCTGTATTTATCCATTTGCGAGACATGAACTTGTGATGAGCAGTGATCTCTCAAAAGTAACATAATTGCTGTTATTTTATTTGCTGTTATTTTTATTTATTTATTTGTTTCACAAATCCCAATCCACTCAATTGTGACTAATGGCAACAGAAAATTCACAGACAAAAATGGATGGTTATTCATAACACACTTTTGGACTAACATCAACATAATCTGAGGAAAGGTCTGTTTCTAAAGCTTTTTTTACCATGGGAACAGGTGGGGCATGAATAAAATCAGTAGTACATCCAGAAGTTCCAAAACTCAATTGGTAAATTAGTAGTGTTTATATCAGTAGTGTCTCTAAGAAATTATGTAATGTATGAAACACAACAGTGTAGACTGTCTTATACAAAACAAATTCAGTCATGATTTGATTCAAATCTGAATACTGGTATTAATCACTAGTAATTATGACAGTAAAAAAGAACTCATATGGAGTGAAGCTGTTTGTATTTCCTGTCTACTAATAATTGCATCATCACCAGGTGCACGGAAGTTACACTGTGACCTCATTCTTGCCTATCTTTGTTTGATAATTACAAGTACTGAACACACCTAAGAGTATGGAAAGTGTGGACAGCTGACAAATGATTACTTGTGTATTATTATAACATGTGTTCCCCAGTTTTAAACAGTTTCTGTTTTGACTTCTAGAAGTATCTATTATTCATTAATTTTTGTGATTAGTGTATATATAAAGCCCCATATTCTCATGCAGCAGTTTCTGCAGGAGCCTAAAGTTCCTATGACCTTAAACATTTTAGTATTTAATAATTATATTGTTATTATGCATTCTACAGTTTTCAATTTATAATCTACTTTTATTCTGTTTATTCTTCATTTAAGTTTGTGTTCACTGCACTTTGCAGTTATGTAATTATAGACTTATTAATTATATGCAATTGTAGGCTGTTTCTCTATGTACTTTGTTAGTCTCCTTTACGCTGTTCTCCTATGGTCAGGGCCACTGTCTACAGGAGGCTGATGGCTGGACATTTTTGGCTGGTGGAATATTTTCAGTACAACAGTGGGACTGAGGTTATTTAAAACTCCAGCAGCACTGCTGTGTCTGATCCACTCAAACGAGTACAACACACTAAAACATCACCATCAGTGTCAAGACTAACAAATTATGTAGAAAAAAACAGATGGACAACAATCTGTGCTTGTAGAACTATAAAGTGCAATGACCACTAAAATTTTAATGAATAATTATCAGAGTATAAACTGAAAATAAATAATGTCTAAGTCTTTATCAAGAAAAGATAAAAGTACAGCCATAACCTGTCCTCTGCACTCTGTCATACTCCTGGCTAATACTGATACTGATACTATTTAAATGTAGCTTTTTAGCAATTTATGCCAATAAAAATTTTAAAACACACATTTGTGATTTTATAATATTTAAACAACTCTATGGCTAAGCCAAGAATGCTTCCTACTTGACATGGAATGCACTAAAGATTTGACTTACCATTATTATTTCAAGCAGTAGTGCAACACATCAGGAGTAGGAATTTGTTTCAGATTCAACCCAATTAGGGTTCATCTTTTGGTCATGCAGAGGTACTGTAGTTAAGCTCACAGTGCTATTTTTAAGCCAGTGCTATTATAAAGCACATATTATGTCCTGTATATTATATGTTTACCTACTTCACAAACTATTGACCTTAATTGTTGTTAATTGGTGTAACTTTTTTGCTGTTGGTAATGAGATATTATATTGAGATGTTTAGCTATAACATTAATGATTTAGCATTTTATTGATCTGTTACTTGTTAAATGAGGAGCCAGACAAAGAACCTGGGTTAGTCTGGTCACTTTAATAGTGTATTTATTTATTTATTTATTTAAAAAATGAGCCAATAAAGAAGACTGAGGCCAAATAAGGATTAATTATGAGCACTATAAGATAACAGAAGCTAACAGAAGCTGATCTATATGTACATATGCTGTTTGCATTTACCTAGCTAGGTAGAAGATTAGTGAGTATGAGGACAAAGTAAGAAGGTCTAACCATAGCAAAAAGTACAATTGGTCTATACATTTACTATATACTTCCACAAATATATAATAACAACACTTAAAGAATCAGATACAAATTAGCTTGTGTATGTGCTTTCAATAAAGACAGGTAAGTTTATGCCTTCAAGTCAACATGTGGGCTACTAATGCTATCAAGTAGTTCACAGCAAAAAATGGTCACACAGTGGACATAATTTGAAATAATTAGAACCAGCATGCAACTCAAATCTGGAAGTACTTGAAATGTTTTCCTCATGGTATTGAAATAAATGGATTCAGGCCAATTTATTCTGTGTGGTTTGTACTAATTGTTTCCTTCAGTACAAAACACCTCACCCCTCACCTCACCCCTTGTGCATGTCAGTGTGTCTCCTAATAGGTTTAAATAAAACCTTCAATTGGTCAAGTCAAGTCATCATTAAGATGTGTTTACAGAATGAATTTAGAGAAGCTGGGGTCAGAGTAAATGAGATGGCCTAACCTGCCTAAACCATTTGGGGGTGCAGCATGATTAGAACCAGAAACTTTTAAATTGCAAGACTGCTTGAACATGTGCAAGACCCATCTGTCATGCTGCAGGCACAGAAGACGTCAACTGTTTATTTCAGAGAAGGTAAAGGGACACATTCATAATTTTTCTTCATTTAATACTCTGCAGAAAACTATTCAGTTGGAACAACAAAGCAGCCAATAAACTGTAAAAGCTGTTACATAAATAATTGCAAAAAGTACAGGATCAGCACAGTTTGATGACCTTCCTGCTCTCATAACCCTTACCTAGTAATGAAGTAATGAGTCAAATAAATACAAAGAGGACAAGCATCAGTCTGTAAGGCACTTCTGCCCCTCTGGGAATGGAATGACTTAAACCAGACATTGTTGAGATATCAGAGAGAGCACAAGCGAGAGAGAGACTTTTAAATTTCTTCCAATTTTACAAGACTGTGATGTGGTCCAGTAGCTGCTTGAAATTGTTTAGTGTGTGGTTTGGATGTGTCTCTAGCAGTCTGGGTGAATGAAAGGGCAAAAAGTGGAGGGCAGGGTAAAGTTCAAGCCCTTGTGTTTACAGCTTTAAAGGGATCAGTGATTCACAGGCATCACTGAGTCACCAGTGTAACTGATTCAAAGGAAGGGAACATTTAAAATATGTTCCAGTATAAATAAACCCATCCAATCCAATCTTATAAGTTGTCTTTGCAGTGTCCATAGAATGTCAGGGTAACACCGACCGTGCACAATAGGTCAAGTTAAACATAAGTAGCATTATAGAATGAAATGTTCATTCATTCATTCATTATCTTCCGCTTAATCCACATGAGGTTGCGGGCCAGCCGGTGCTCACCCGGCAACTCTGGGCGCAAGGGCAGGAACAACCCTAGATGGGGCACCAATTTATTATAGGGCACACACAATCACACACACACACACTCCACTTACGAAACACCTAACATGCATGTCTTTGCACTGTGGGAGGAAACCGGAGTACCTGGAGTAAATCCATGCAGGCACGGGGAGGACGCCACACAAAAAGGACCCAGGCCGCTACCCTGGGATTGAACCCGGGACCTTCTTGCTCTGAGGTAGATGTGCTACCTACCAAGCCACCGTGCTGTCCAGAATTAAATGTAAACATGTAAAATACTTTTTAAACATATTGAATTTTAAAAGCATTTTGTTGATTGACTGTACCCTTGATTTCCCCCTCTCTCAAAGGAAGTGGTCAGAAATGTGTAATTACATTTCTATGTGCATAATTTAAGCTGAAGAGTACAATTTACTTATAGGGGGAAATCTGACCACAGTCTGGGAGACCCAGGATTTGCTTAGAGTGTTTCTAACCAATCGCCCTCTTTGAGGAATCACAAAAGCCGAAATTAAAACCTTCCATCCCACACTGAGACACTCCAAGTTCATGTGAGTGCACCTCACTCTCTGTCTATCCCTCTTTCTGGCTAAGAGCGTCGGGAGCAGAACTCTCTCCACAACAGAGAGCAGTAAAGATTGTGCGCTGGCTTAATTTTACCACCACTCTTTTCCTGCCTTTCCCCTTGTCTGACACCAGAGCTCATCGAAACCACCAGTCAATCCCACTTCTGGGAGGCAAGTAGAGGCAGCTGTTGGGCAACGTTATGCATCTGCCTATTTTAAGTGAGGATACTTCCTAGCATTAATTGTGAGCCTAAACTGAGCTGTCTTATAATTTTTGCTGAGCAAGAGCTTTTCTAATGTTCAGCAAGCCAGATGCCCCTGTCCTTTCAGAAATCTTTAAATATTCTAGCAGCTTTGATAGGGACCACATCTGCTAGTGGATCTCTATTTAACAACACCTTGTCTCATCAGCAAGTGTGTAGCTGTAATCAATAGCTAAATGTCATTGAATTCTATGCATCCATCGCTCATAAAAACTATGCAAACTATAAGAACTAATAAAAACTAATTACGCTGGACCACCAAACATACCAAATGTTGTAAAACAATAACCTTAAAACGATCAATCAAATACAATGATGAAACTTCCCATATTTAAATGGTATATTTTTATTTTAATACCCATAAAGAGGTGAAGTCAGTGTAATTAGGAATAAGAATAATTTCTGTCTGATATTCATTACACCTTCTATAGTACTATACCATGTTTCTATTTGTAACATCTAACATTTATATAGATACAAAAACCGACTTACCTGTGAGCTTACATTTTACCAGTGCATAATTATTTGGAAGAGCATGAAGGATCCACAATTCAAAGCAAAATGTTCCTGCAACCATCTCTGTGTAAATAAAATCCACAGGTCACTGTCTGCTGTCATATCCCAGCCACCCAGCAAGCATCAAGCAGACTGCCAATAAGCCTGAAACATACCTTCCTTTTTAATGTGAAAGCCTGTGATAAAAATCAACTTTGCAATACATTAACACAAAGGCATGGTAACAAATGCTGTGATTCAATCTTTGCTGTTATCGCCATGTGCCTACCTCACACTCTCGCTCTAGCATTAAAGTCTGTTTGATTCACAGTGAAATATATGTCCTTTTCCCCTCTGCTTATGGCTTATAACAAACAGTCTCTTGTCAGAAAATGACTTCCGTTTTACTTGGGAACCTGTAACCTGTAAGGAAGTAACAAAGGGACCTTTAAGTTAGTATGCCTCGTTATGCCACCATGCCACGAATGTCTGACAGAGCCCTTTGTATTACTACAACAGTGGTATTTGTTAAATGGCCTGCCCAGTGTATGACCTCAAGTCTGGTCCATTTGTTTACATTCAAATAAAGATCACAAGAGATCCTAATTTATATATCTCACATAACAAGTCATCCACTAGCAGGGATGACAAAAATAAATGGATCTAAAATGTTTTAACAGAATTTCAAAAATACATTTGCTTCATCTGGCCTCAAAGTAAATGGTACTCTGATAGAAGTGTTGTGCTGCCAAACAAGTGCAGAGATTAATCTAAGGGTAATTTAAATTAATTAATCTAAGGTTTACCTTTAATTCTACATTACCTAACCCTTTACTGTCACCTCTCTTCTATGTTTTCTTTAACAAAGTCTAGTAGTGGGGTCTGCTATAAAGGTTACCCAAGACTCCAGTGTAAATTCCCTGTGTTTGCACCTTCTCAGTGCATTATTTCTTATACAGTCTCACAATAAACCTACAGACAAAATTATCAAATGGCACATTAAAAAAATATATTTTCTAAAAAAAAGGCAGTCCTTATAGGTAATAAATGTAGCATATCTGCAAGTTTTAATGTGCTTACATAAAAAAAATAAAAAATGAAAACAGTTTGAAAATCATTGGGTGTCATTCGTGATGATTTATTTATAAGATTTTTAAGATCTCTGACATAGTTTGATATTGAACTCACTGTAGAGGTTGTGATAACTTTTTGGTACTGCTTTTTACACATATTCTACAAACAAATCAAATACTGTGGTAAGTTTGAGGAGATACTGTCCAAAATTCTGTAAAGTCTGAAAAATCCATATCTAAAGCCTGAAATAAATGGGACAGTATAATAACATATTGTACTGTTCTGCTTTAAACTAGAGTATGAGTGGGTAGGTCAGTGGATCAATGGATCACACAGACTGTGGTAAGGCCATATAGGCTGAGGTGGAAAACAGCAGAAAGAGGACCAGTTGAACAAGGGTATGTGTTTAATCAATATTTACAAATAGTTAAATAATACAAACATCATTTTTTTATTTTAAATATGATGAAGTGATATAAATACAATTTAAAGAATATTCAATGGATACTATATTTACTGCAAAGATCAATAAGAAACTAAAATATCCTAATATGCAAATATTATATAAACAAAGTAATATTCAAATTCTTACCTGGGTATTTTCTTGTCTCCTCTTTTCACTCATTCTTCAGGTCAAACTGTTCCTGAAAAGCGACATTTTAAGTCTGAAATAATAATAATAATTTGTTTCAGTATAGATAAAGTGATTTATGCATTGTTTTTTTTATTACATTTTCACAAATTTGACTGAATTGACTGTAGGCATTAGGATGACATACAATGCCTGACAGAAGTTCTGTCGCTTATCCATGTTGTAGAAACAAAAGCTTATAACCTGACTTAAAATTCATCCATTGGTTTTAGAAATGACTCATATAAGAGCTGAAACCCTCCCAAATGAGCTTTAATTTACGAAAATATATTTGCTTTACTTCAGAATTATTAATCATTTAATGAACACAGAAAGGTCAGATTTTGGCAAGACAAAAGTTTTGTCGCCCACAGACAGTAATGTGAAAATCAAACAAATAATTTACTTTAAATACAAAGATATGTTTCATAACATTGGTGAATGAAGTTGTGGTGCTATTAGAGCAATATTGAATATTTTGTGTGACTTCCATTAGCTTAAAGGACTGCATCCATGCGGTTTGACAATGATTCATACAATGTATTTAATGAAATCATCAGGAATAGCAAAGAATGCAGTCTTACATGCCTCCCAGAGTTAATCAAAATTTTTTGCTTCCTCTTTCATCCTACCCTAAACATGCTCAATGATGTTCATGTCTAGTGACTGGGCTGGCCAGTCCTGGAGCACCTTGATCTTCTTCGTCTTGAGAAACTTTGATATAGAGATGGATGTATGAGATGGAGCACCATTCTGCTGCAATATTTGACCCCTTTTGTGATTGGGAATGTAAGAGGTAGCTAATACTTCTTGATATTTTAGGCTATTGATATTGCCTTCCACCTTGCAAATGTTTTGCACACCCCATACTGAATGTAACCCCAGACCATGATCTTTCCACCACCAAATTTAACTGTTTTCTGGGTGAATTTTGGATCCATATGGTCTCCTGCAGTATTTGAGGTGGCTTCAACTGAAGATTTATCTGAGAAATCCACCTTCTGCCACTTTTCCAGCGTCCACCCGTTTAGCAGGCTGTGGGCCTTGGCAAATACCACACGTTTTTTAAATTGCCTTTTGTTTCGTGCTGGCTTCTGGGCACTGATTCGACCATGGAGGCCATTTCAAGACAGAATCCTACAAACTGTTCTAGTTGACACAGGGACTTGAGGTGACCAGGCCTGGTGGAGCTCTGCTGCAGTGGAAGATGGGGCTGGTTTTGGATTATCTAACCAACAAACGTTCCTCCTGGGCAGTTATCTTGCGGGGTCTGTTGGACCTGGGTTTGTCAAAAACTTTGTACTTGACACTGCGACATATTAAAGGTGCCAGCCACCTCTGCAGTGGATCTGGTTTTCAGCCTCTTGATACTTAAGGCTTTGGTCAAAGGCTGGATCATGTTGTCAGAGGTGAAGCTGCAGTTCAGGTGAAGGTCTGGGGTGCTGGGGTTCTTTTTATACACAGCCACTAATTAACCAATCGGTTAGTGAGCACAGGTGCATTGTATGACAAGGCGACAAAACTTTTGTCAAAATCTGACCTTTCTGTGTTCAATAAATGATCAATATTTCTGCAGTGAAGCAAATTTATTTTCGTAAATTAAACTTCATTTGGGAGGGTTTCAGCTTTCATTTGAATCATTTCTAAAACCAATGGATGAATTTAAAGTCAGGTTCTAAGCTTTTGTTTCTACAACATGGATAAGCGACAGAACTTCTGTCAGGGATTGTATTTGCGGATAAAAGACTAAAAAAGATCAGGTCAAGATACCATATATTGTACATGCATGGTAGGTATTTTTACATGGTAAGTTTTTATATGCAGACAAATTCAAAATCAGTCAAAATGGTTAGTTCAACGTTGTTCTAAACTTTTGGTTGTTTAAAGGTTTTCTGTTTCAAATATACACTTACTGGTTTCTTGCCCACTATCACTCTCTCGACAGCCTGCACTTGAGACACGTGGTCATCGTTGGTCCTCAGCTCCCATTTCTGAATACGATGATAGATTCCCACCAGCAGGTCCCTTGGAATGTCCTGTCCATTATCCACTCCTGGTATACAAAAACATAAACATATATGCGCACACTAGGTTTAGGTAAACATACATTTTATGGACTCATTATTCGATTGGAATAATAATTATTGTACATTACAGTAATAACCCAAACCCTAACCTTAACTTCAGTAACCAAAAACCTATTCCCTTTAGGTTTTTCAAATGATTCTTTACATTAAAAAAGCTATTTTCCTTGTGGGAACACCTAAAATGTCTTCACAGGGTTAAGAATCCTATATCCTCTCAGTGATATACAGTCACCTTCACAATGATTGGTAAACCCTTCTAAAGATGAGTAAAACAGATTAGAAGAATTTCAAAATCCAGCAAATTACAAAAATGTGAATTTCTTGTATACCTTTTGTTTTCTATCTTGATTAAGTAAGGAGGAGATTGTATACACAAAGACAGATATGATGTGCCACAGAAAAAGGGTCCTTGAGAAATTCCTCTTCAGCCTAAAATTGAGTAGTCATTAATATCAGTCTTCTGGATAGTATTGCCACTTTTTGATAGTGTTTATCAGAGTTAGTCTAGCTATTTTCTTAAATTACTGCTAAGTGCATTAGCTCTTTGTGTAAGTAAATGTAAAGAGACAGTGTAAAAAAATAACACTATTTTACATCAAACGCAGCCAATAAGCACAAATACATTTGCAGACTGAGGTTTGCATCTTTAGTTTAGTATGGTATCATTTAAGTGTTTGATCGTTTTTGTAGATCACAGTACTTAACAAGTACTTAATAATAACTTGGTACTTAAGTAAATATATAAATAGTAAAATATAATAAAATAGCACTTAAGTACTTAATCATGCATTCTAATTAATTAGTAACATTACTTGAGTTTCAGTCACATTTTTCTTTACAGAAGTCTTTGGGTATGGTAGCTTTCCATTGTTTGTAGCTACATTAGCTTCTGGCTAGCTCAAAACTCAACTTACACAACAGAAGACAAAAATTCGTTAAAACAGTTTCAAAGTCCAATCTCAGGTCATAAATCTATCAGTGTCATGAAAGTTCTAATGTCCTTTAAACTCTTGTCACCCTGATCATGTTAAGTCTGAGGAATTCCAGAGTAAAGGTTTAGGATAGAACTAGCACCTCTTAAGTTTTTTATAAAGTCATCAAGCTTCATCTTCCTCTCTGGTTTGACATTGGGGCTGTACATATCCGTGTTGAGGAGAATGATGGCGAATGCCAGAATGAAGATGGTGTCTGGGTTTTGGAATTGTCGCACCAGTGCAGGGTTGCACACACAATACCTCTGACTGAGAAAAACAGAGAGAGAGAGGGAGAGAGAGAGAGAAAGAACACGTTATACACATTTTGATTCGGCGATTACAAACTCACATAAACATAATCTGAGAGCACCTGAAGGCCTCCACCAGCCTCTCCACTTTCTGTGCCTCTCCTTGAACTTTAATTTGAGCCTGGAACTTGCGCAGGGCATCATCCAAATCCATACCAGAAAAATCCATTTCATCCAACACACAACTGAGAAGGGCAGAACACATTTCCATTGTTATTTAACCATTTACATGTGTTGTTATTAACATTTTACACATCTAGACATTAACACCTTTTGTCTGATTGATTACTACTTTTTTGTGCGCATGTACATAGTTTACTTGCATTCAATACATTTAAATATATATTTAAAATAGTCCAGCCTTTTCATCTATAAAACACATTACTGTCAAATCTGAACCCATATCCATGTATTCATGCCAGTGTCTGTTTTATTGAATAAATCATGTTTCCTTCACTCTTACTCCGCACTCATACTTCTTAATTTCCTTCTCAATTTTATTCTTCTACACATTTGTGTAATTAAAAAGTACAGAAACGGCTCAAACACCATTGCATAGATAATCCTATAAGGTGTGGCATACTGTGTATTTATGGATTTGATACGTTTGATCATTTTTTTACAGATTTATGTTTAAAAATGCATTGCATAGCATTGATGTAATGTAATGTTCAGTAAGAATTCAAAATGCTTCAAAATGCTTAGATTAGAGAATAGCATTAAAGTTATTTAGATGAACTGCCCAGTATTTAGGCCATTCTGACCTAGCCTAGCAGGTGTTGGATACAGTGGTTCTGTGAGGTAATGTACTCATGATGAACATGCTCCAAACAGAAAATCAGTAGAGAGTATTGTTTGATTGACGAGACAGACACAATTGGCATCTTCACTACACACCCCGTCTTTGCCTGGGACATTTCCAATTTCCAAAGGAAATTTGTTGTCACAGCACCCAGTATGTGTCCTGCCATTGACAGCCAGCCATGTTTCCGTTCTCTGCAGTGGACTTGTAAACAAGAAACATGGGCTGCTAAAGACTGGGACTATGTTGCCTTTAGTGACAAATCCAGGTTCTGTTTGGGACCAGACAACAATAAGTTCGAGTATAAAGCCCTTGTGGTGAGTGCTTCAATCCTGCACCACGTTGCTGCCGACTGCTGGTGTGATTATCTGAGAAGCCACTGCATACGAATGTAATTTACCCCTAGTAGTGATACAAGGGACACTAACAACTCAGTGATAAGTTCAGGACATCCTCTGGTCACATGTGTTGCCTCTCATGGCAGTGTCCAACAAAATAACGCTCGTTCACACACAGCAAAAGATTCTCACGAATGTCTAGATCACCAGATTGTAACAATTCCTTGGCCTGCCCAGTCAGCAGATTTATTACCAATCAAGCATTTATGGGACCAGCAGGGATGTAAGCTATAGAAACATGTCTACCAGTCAGTGATCTCTCACCAAGGGTGGCTCTACCCAAAGTAGCCGGTGAGAGCCTTTTTTTAGAGCAGTGGAGGAATGCAGCAGTCCGATGAGCGTACATAATATTTTTCTTTCTAATTACCATTGATTTATATTTTGATCAATAAAATTCCTTAAATTACATTTATTGACTGTTTACTGTTTCATTGTTATCATTTCTTTTTTCTTATGAAGCACTTTGAACTACTATGTGTCTCATTACTATTTTAACATAGACTATTACCCACTGTACTGATAGATCTACATGTTTTGGTTGCTGTATTATCAAACACAATTTGGACTTGTCAGAACTACCACCAGAGTTACTTCTACATTTAGCAAAAAAGCCTTTATCCAGAGCAACCTACAGTGCATCCGGAAAGTATTCACAGCGCTTCACTTTTTCCACATTTTGTTACGTTACAGCCTTATTCCAAATTG
>JAUZSU010142020.1:0-15446 GCA_034780255.1 Parotocinclus maculicauda | reverse complement strand
AATTTGGAATATGGCTGTAACGTAACAAAATGTGGAAAAAGTGAAGCGCTGTGAATACTTTCCGGATGCACTGTATGCTTAAGATCACAGAAACTGAAAGAAAACTCAGTAAAAAAAAATGAGTGATGAATCCATGTTTCAAAGTTTTGGGATCAATTGTCGACAATGTGTTACACATGGTCAGTATGTCATTTTTAAAACAACAAATCTAACGGTGGCCTAAGACTTTTGTAGAGTACTATACATATACGGAGGAATAGATCCATTAATAAATACATTTTTTTCATTATATGTTTATATATTATATATTTGTATACACTGCAGCTTGAAATGAATTATTTTTTAGATTATTTTTTGGACTGGTCATGATAAGAAGCAGTACAACACTGCTATTTTTTTTATTACACTGGTTTATATTTGAATTTTTTTTCTGCTGACCTGATTATTTTGCTGATTTTACTCACATGAAAGGTTCTGCAGTCAAAATATGAAGTCAAAAATGTGCAATTCATGAAATTTTTTCATAAATTAGAAACCTTTGATTAAAGATTATAAGTTATAATAAGAAACTCTGAAGAAGCAATAATATGTAATATATTGTTTTAATGCAAGAAAAGAAACAAACAAGAGAGCAATAGGTGTGTAAATATTAATTCTTACTGAGAAATTCACTATTTTTGTATGTTCTGGAATGGTTATGAACAGGATTGTCACGCTGTAAACAACAGCAGCCTAACATCATGTTTGTGTTTTATCTTCCTTGATATCTAATGTTTTTTGGTCTTGATGACTTCTTGGTTTTTCTTGGTTTTCGCTTATAGCTCCAATATTTGAGGGAAAGTAGTTCAGGTGGCTATCAAGGAAACGCAATAAAACACTTATGTTTGCTCCCAGTTTTTGAAAAGAAATTAAAAAAATAGCATGAAGATCATAATTGCCCAAGTTGTCAAAAATATCAGTAATCATGTCAGATAAAGCAGACCTAGCATCCTTTTTTGGGTTTTCATGGTATTGAGGAATTCCCTTTCTTTGATTAGAAGCCTAATTTGTGGGCATCAAATAGTCTAGCTTCAACTTTTCATGTGAAAGAGTTTCAGAAGTCCCAATTTTATATTTAATAGGGGGAGCAACACTTTCCGAGGATTAACAAGTGGTTCATTCTCAGTATTGTTTTCACCGATCTCAAACTTCTCTCTAGTGCAGGATTTTGAATGTATTTGAATGTATTAGAAGTACATGACCTATAGTACAGTAAGTGTATTTGGATTACTTGAATTATACTACAATAAGTGTATTACAAGCATAATTTAATCACACTTGTTCCACTGTTAAGTTGGACAGCTCATTGAAATACACTTAAATTGTATTAAATAGTGGCGAAAATAACACATGACTAGTATACTAATTACAAATAAGCAGTAATTCAGTACAAATTAGTAGTTTCAAAACAACATAACTTAAGTACATAACTATTTCAGCATACTTTAAGTATACTTTTGTGTACACAATAGGTGTTACAGGGGTCATGGCTATGTATTGAGCAGAGCAAAACACAAGGATTGATTTTAAATAATTAAGAGATTTTGCAGTCTGCCTTAGTACAGCAGTCAGAAGTCAGTTGGAGCCTGTCTACAGCACATTTACATCTGGTCTATACTGCTGGAATTAGCTTGTAGACTTCAAGCCAAACTCAGCCTAAGGGTTGTAACAGGTGCCAACAGTGTGGCCTTGTGTGTTATATGATTTGACGCTTAACAACAATGTGTTTGTCTAAAACTTATAATCAGAGGTGTGTAAATTAAATATAATTATCAGATGAGGCTGAAAGACGAGCAAGTAGATGTAAAATACACACGTTTGAGTATGTATTATCTTTGAAGGATATACTTTAAGCATATAATATAAGGCTTTGTTATTCAGGTGCAGACAGAAAAACAAGCAGTTGCAGCACTCAGTTTCACCAGAGTTACGTCTGTAAAGGAATTCGCACATCTGTCTAGTCAGGAAGCCAGGATTAGTGTATTGAAACTGTGTGATTTGCAGGAGCATACACATAACACCCTTGAGTTGGGCTGAGCTTTGTAATCCAAAGGTGAGAATTAAGTTTTGATTATGTTTTTATAGGGTGTTTGTTATCTCCTGAGTTGGTGTCACAAAAGCTGCATCATCACCTAAACACATTCTGAAGAACATACTGTTTATAGAGCTGTGTACACACTCAAATCCTGTGTTAATACTGAGTTATCCTTACAGGTAATGTCCTGGCTTGGTGCCATTCACACACTCAGCCTTAGCACAGTCATTTATGAGATTTAACAGATTCACACAACATGATGAAAAGCAAATCCCACATACAACGTACAATAGTTAAAGGTACACCACTGCCAAGTTGTGACTGCTGTGCTCTTGAGCAAGGTTCTTGACCCTACATTGTAAGGCAGCATGCTTACAAACACTAATATAATTTACACAAAACAACAGTAATTTCTATTATCGATGTACACAATCAATTAGTAAAACTTATTCAAATAATTAACTATGGTCTATTGACCCCTCCCTTTGGTGGTAACATCTAGGGGTCAAGAAAATGGAGAAACATTTTGGTTCTTCGCTGCATCCCAGAAACCTCGTCGCATTAAGCAGCTATGGTCATGATTCTGACAGACAATCAATTTTACAGAAAAACACATACAGACATACATAAGGCTGAGTTTATGGGAAGAGCTTATGATGAAATTATACAAAATCCAACAAATACAAGTAAAAAGTCAGATCTTTCTATCTTATAGGAATATCTGGTGTGCACAATGATGTATAAATAACCCACCCCCAGACACACAGAGGGATGTATTTGTCTAATTTGTCTTGCCATTACTTTTGTACAACAATGTTTATTTTTGATTACAACAATTCCACAACTAAATTAAACACAGCCACTGAGGGTGCACATGCCAGTGTACTTAATGTCATTCCCAAGCCCAGGTAAGTGTCAAGCACTGTGACAGGAAGGGCAGCCAGCATACAACCAGTGCCAGTAAATCAGGTATACAGAGTGGATCATTCGAGGGCCAGGTTACATATGACCCCCACTGGTACTATTGGCCAGCAGGGTACTGGAAACTATATGACTACTGGGCAAAGGAGAGCAAAGGTAGATATACTTGTTGTAATAGAGAAGAGAAATAGGGGTGAAGCCAGGAGCATCAGAGGTGGTTTCAAACTGTTATACTATGTTGTGGATGAAAGAAAAAAATGGTCTAGATGTGATCTCTAATGTACTGGAGGTGAACAGAGTGACTTACAGCATGATGACTTTAAAGCTGGAAATTGGAAAGGTGATGATGAATGTCAACAGTGCATATGCTCTCCCAGGGGTTTGGAGAGATAAGGGAAAAAAAAAATTCTGGAGTGAGTTAGATGAAGTGAGGGAGAGAGTATCAAAGGAATAAAGAGTGGCGATTATTTTAGGCTTTAATGGGTGTTAGTGAATTGAACAGAGGCAATGAAGAAGTGTTGGATAGGTACAGCATCAAATAAAGTATGGTGGCGGATTTAGCAAAAAACAATGTAAAGAGATGTGGTTAGTATGCGTTTTACAAAGGATGAGGTGCACAGGGTCATGAATAAGTGAAGTAGAGTCCAAAAGAAATTGTAAGGTGGTGTCAGATGGGAAGCAAAATTGAATGGTGGTTTGTAGAATGATTATGAAGATGAAGACTAGAATAAACAATGAGGTGTAAACCAAGGGTTAGATCATGGAGAAGGGAGAAACGTGAGAATCGAGAAGAAAAGATTTAAAGAGAGATGCTGGATGGTGGTGATTGAGAACTAGGTAATGACTGCAGAAGTGCTGAAGGAGTCAGCTAGAAGTGAACTTGTTGTGGCAAGACTAGTAAGCTTGGTGGTAGAAAAGGAATTACGGGAAAGTATAAGGATGAAATGGTTGGCAAACATATTTTGAAAGGTCAGAGAGATTAATCAGATGTGAGTACAAGGAAATGTAGCATAATGATGCTAGAGGTTAAAAAAGGTTTATGAAAAAGGTTCATGGCAAGTAGTATAAAAAGATGACTTGTACAGTTGGCCAGACAAAGGGACCGAGCTACAAAGAATATTCAACAGAATAGGATGAAAAGGATGCAAGTGTAAATTTAATGACAAATAATACTTTGAAGAGCTGATGAGTAAGGAAAATGAGAGAGAATGTTGGGTGATATAGAGACAGTAAATCAAGAAACCCATGGATTCACAAGGATGAAGTGTCAACAGCTACAGAATAGAGATGAAGAGTGTTATGGCAGATGGCCCACATGACATAACAATTGAAAATGAAGAGAGATGGGGGATGGAGTCTAGATTGTTTTGAAGTGTAAGAGGACATCTGAAAAGTAGAGAACAAGCGTACAAAGTGTTACTAATTTTTGTAAGGGTGCTGTGCAGAGCTGCAGTAACTACAGAGGCATAATTTGATTAGCCACAGCATGATATTATAGGAAAGAATAGAGCCATACAGATGGGGCATGGTGTATAGTATATTGGGGAAAAGGATGCTGCGGATGGAAATGCCACACAAAAAGAGAAATGAAGGCCACGGCAGAGGTTATGGATGTGCTAAGGGAGGATTTGCAGGTGGTTAGTGTGAAAGAAATATGCAGTGGGTGGATTCTAATGGAAACATATGATCTGCTGAGACAACCTCTAGGCAAGCAGCCAAAAGGAGAGGATTTTTTTAAGATTCTTTAAAGATGGACAAGTCAAACATGTGAAAAAATAATTGGACACATTCTTTTCATGGGACTGTGTGGCCCCCATAAAGAGTTAAAACATGTCATTTTAAATTTGGGTTTAACAAGTTACACATACGCACTACTAAATAGCAATAAAAGGCTCCAATTATAGAAGTCTAAGTCACAATTCTGTGAGATATGGGCTGTGAGTTATAACCATAGCATGACAAGACTCAATGAGTCCAATCATTGCAGACTGTGAGAAAACACAGCCAGGGAAATGCAGCGTACAATAATGGCTTGGGAATGCCATTCTGGAATAGCTCTATCAGGAGTCAAAACAGTCAACCAACTACACAATTCAGTGCACTTGAGACAGAAAGCTCACCCAAAGAATATCTATGTTTCCTGTAAACTATTACCAGAGCCAATCAGTCTACTGGTGAATGGTGGTGTACAGTTAGCAAAACACAAAAAAGTAGTATAACCTGAGACCTGACACCTTATGGGGGACACTATCCACCACTTAAAACTATACATGGTTCATATGGTTTTGCTTACCCAAACTGTATGGAAAGACGTCACAGAAACATGTCTATTATTATCCAGAGCTAAGCTGTTAAAGGTTAGTGGCATATTGGCAGGGACAACTCACAACTTTTGGTTATTAGTCCAGAGCCTTAATCATTTATCAACCACACATGTGGCAACTATACAAATTGACAAGGGCTCATGAAAGTAATTGCAATTGCCACTGTTTACCTGCTGAAGCATGAGAGGACTCAATAATAAACCTGAGCTGTCTAGACCAGAAGTGTCTAGAAGAGAACTGCACCCAAATCAACTCAGTGGACTAAGTGGTTTTGTTTCTGGACTGTGGATTACTTGACTTAGTCAAAATATACTGTGTGTATTCCTCTAATTTTAGTGATGTGCAGCAATTGGGCTGCCAAAAGCTTCATGAAACATCAATTTTATATTGTTTTCAAATTGTTTTGCAAACAAAATGACAAGTTGTTCAAACTGTCATCTGTTATAAATTAAAATAGATTAACATGTCTTCAATCGGATATATCTGTCTAGCATGTCACTGCTTAAAAATTGTCTTAGTTACGATTATTTAAAACATCTGATGAAGGCATTGAATATGTGCACATAGCTAATGGAATAGTGGGCAAAAATTCAAGACCCTGGTCGAATCCTTACCTGATTGGAAATACCAAATACAGTAAATAACATGCCTACCTATAAATGCATTCCCATTATACTTTTTTCTATGGTGTTCTAAAGGTTAATGCCTCCATATTTTAGCCACTTTGCTCTTTGCTCTTATACACATTCATACACGATAAAATTGCTAATTATTAGTAAATATATCATTGATGTTAGCAAAGTCAAAGTCAGGAGCACTGATGTAAATGTGATTAACTTTTCTCATCTATTTAAAAGGTGAAGTAATGTAATTATGTTTGCATGCATGTTCACCAATAATAGGTCAGTAGATTTTATGATAATATTATACAAAATGCAGCAAGCTGGCACTATATTTGTTTGCTGATTATCTAATTATAGAAATTATTTTGACAGGAAGGTGTATGGATTGTTCATTATCCCCTAGCAACATAGCCCCCTAGCAACATCCATAAATAAATATGTAGTCTCAAGATCAGTGCCGGTCCATCCCCCAGTCAAGGCATTATTCCTTTAAGCAAAGAGTTGAATGTTAAGTTAAGCCTAGTCGCTTACCGACAAGCACCTTGTCCCCCAGGTCCTGGCCTTAAAACCAGCAAACATCCTATGTGACCGACCTATCAATAATTAAACTGACACTTCTTCCAAACATTAGTCCAGAGGGGCTGCTAGCTATTCTGTGAACCACAAATGATAAATGAAGTATCCTTTCTCCCTTTTTCTATTGAACAGGCACATCTTCAGTTATGTAGATAATGTGGAAGTAAATTCAAAGGGTCTCTGAAAAAATGTGAAGAGTTGAGAAGGGAAAATGCATGAACTGGGTTACAAACCAAGCGACATCTAAAGCATCAGTCAAGCTCAGAGTCCCATAAGGTCATGCTTGCCAGTTGATCTCAAACTGTGAAAATTCTAAAGTCAAAAGGATTATAAAAGAAAGACTTCCATATCAAGCATCAACCATTTATCAAAGAGAAATATGCAAAGTGATCAAATCAAGTGACATTAATCACTGATTAATCATCCAATAATTTCCTAACCATTCTATACATCACTTTCATTCAAACATCTTTTATGAAATTGATTAGATGCAAAGCTAGCTCTAGGCAACACCTTCATCCAGTATTTAACATATGCACCTTTTGAGCTCCATTTGATTACAGGCTGATTTCTTATAGCCTGATTTATAATAGCATAATCTCAAGCCACTGTTGGAATTTATCATGCTTCATGACAAGTTAAGTTGATGCTGTGCATGTGTATAGCATTCTGATTGGTGGACTGATTGCTGTTTTTTCTACAAGGAGATGAAGCTGTTAATAACATCTTTTATCACACGACAACGCTACCACGGGGCTCGAAGATACAGAAAGTATTGTAGACATCTGCTATTCTTTCTTTCTTCCTCTCGCTCTCTTTTTCTGCCCCTGATAATGAGTGTTTAATGTAGTATAGGGCCAGTATGTAATATTCGTCACTTACTTTGACTATGCCAGAACCAATTTATCTCACCTTGGTATTACAATATACCTAAAAACGTATGGCTTTGACTGTACACTGTCAGTACCAGTGGTGTTTTCATGAAAAGTTTAGTTTATATGTTTTTATTGCCAACAATTTTCAAGGTGACTCTGAGAAAGGATTGTTATTATGAAACAATAGTAGTAATAACAGTAATGACATCCGTCAAAAACGGTACTTAAATAATAGTGTGGTTGGATGCAGATAAGTAATATTGCATTAAGGTTAACAACTGTATACTCATAAATACACAGTAACTTGTGCTTTTTCTTTAGGCCTTGCTAACGATGTCTGTTTGCTTCTTGTATCCTGTTAAGATTCTGATCAGAGACATTTAGTCAAATATGTCTCAAACCATGTGACCATCACCTTTTTATTGCACTTTGTTTTAGTTGTTTTATGTAAAATAAATACCACTTTACCAATTTGCACTTTTCCACTATGGATTTAATTTCCAATGTGCCAATATCAGCATTCAGCAACATGCATTTTACAATGTGTATTGTATTTCAGAAACAGCTATCAGGCAGCACTGCAATCACACATATTTACATCTGGTGCAATGTATCTCAGACCTTTTTCAGCAAGTGGATTTAAATCTGATTTAAAAGTGTCTAGGATACATTTGCATTTTGATGCTTCCTATCCATGTCTGAATAAAATCCTGATACTCAGGACACACGAACTGAGCACACACATGCACACAAGGTCTATTTCAAGTAGTCTCTGGGCAAATGTGTCAAGTTCACTTTAACGCTCTCTCTGATTATCTGGTGGCATAACACGCCAACTTCTGCCATTTTGAAGATAATAGTGGGTTTGCTTCTCTCCAGCAATTTATTCCCAAAACCCAATTTGAGATAATCCTGTTCATTTCCACTACTGCTTTCATCACCATGCTTAGCTGAGAAGTTAAAAGTACTCTTTTAAGTGAAAATATAGATATTCTAGTTTGTCAGAAAATGTAGTGATGGGATGCTTCCATGTTTCATTTAATCAAAATGACAATTCTCTTGTAAGCAAGCCAGCTCTTTGCATGCTTCTGTTAGGAGAAACCTCACTGCCATAATGTTCATGTTCATGCCAGACATTTCCACATGTCATAAATTGACATGTAGTCTGCTGGTATATCAACAACTCAATTCTCAATTCAACTCCCACGCCCATACTTTTATCCTTCAGATTATTTTATGAGCTTATTTCCACTGTGGGCACATTACATTGTGCTCAGATTCCTTCACTTTTGAAACAGACACCTAAACACATAGCACGATGGATGTCATAAAGAGTACTGTGTTTATATCCAACATCTTTCAGTTCTCAACAGGATGTAATTGTTCTTAACAACTAGAGTGATAAATTCCTAGAAGTCCACTTTGTATACAATTCTTTTTTAACGAAGTACTTTAACAAAAATATATATGCAAAAATTATATGCAATATCCATACACTACAGATATGTACACATTGCCTTTTTCAAGATTCAGGCACAGACTTCTGAAGCATAACACCATTTATCCACTGTAATGTCAATCAATCCCATAAAGCTCCAAGTTATAGTTGCTCAAGTGCAAACACAAACCAATTACTGCAATGACTGCTTATCAAAGTGTACGAACTGTCATGTTTACCTACAAACCACCAATATTGCCTTGATAAACTGCTAAATATGAGTCATTCATATCTCACTGTTGTTTTGTGGAACAATAACTACAGGTGATACTGAAATCAAAAAACAGTTAACTTTATTATTATTATTATTACCTAATTAAATATAATGTACAATATCCTAACAACGCATTTACTTAATAAGGCTACAAAACTATTGAAGTTTCATTTGGTTCTGCATACCTTGGCTTTGAATAATTATCTCATCCAATGTGGGCAAGGGTTTTTCAACCATTGTGTACTAGGAGTAAAATGTTTTGCTCTGATATATCATACTGTGCTCGCAGTTACTTTTACATATGGCATGCAGACTAATATTTTCTCCTACACTGTTCCAAAAATGAATTAAACAAAGTGGAGATGTAACCGACGGGAGAGTCAAAACTTACCTGTGATGAAGTAAATAAACCAGCATTTCTGTCATAAATAGAAGGAGGAACAGAAAAAGCAGGTCAGGCGCTTCTGAGCTTTCCTTCAGCACTTAATAAAGCGGCAGCAGCAATGGCGACGCGTCTCTCCGCCTCCGTGCGCTCCCGTTAATCTGCGCGCACAACACGTGCGCTGTGCTCAGTGCGCGCTCTTTCCACCTTCACGCGCACCCATACTTTTAAAAATTCACCAGTATAACTGTGCTCAGTGCGCAAACTGTCTCCACCGCCACACAGACAACAACACAGTTGTGGCCAGTGGATGCGCAGCCTCAAACTCCAAGAATACGTTCACTAATTCAGTAGTATAACTGTGCTCAGTGCGCGCGCAGCCTCCACCTCCCTTACAACCACGTACACCAGTATGACTGTGAGCCGCCTCCACCTCCACACATACATTCATACTCACACAGGCGCACTCCAGTAAACACGTGTGTATAGCTGCGCTCCTGACTCCTACAGTATTCACTCAGTCAGCTAGTCTGAAAATCAGTCAGCCAAAATCCTACAAGAACCAACTTTCAAATGCGTGTCAAAACTGCCAAATAATATAACTGAATATGGAAGGGCTCAGTTCAGTTGGGAATTAATGAGCATATGATAGGGAATAAATGCCTGTACAGCAACCTTCACCAGGACAAGCCACATATTGAAGTGTAAATGCATCCATCTCTACAAGATGCATATCGTATCTTTACCATGTCAGTCCTAGATACTTTCCATCAGAATCATCCATGATAATTTATAATCAATTCGAACAAATTCCTACTCCTAAGGGGCCATAATAAAAATATAATACTATTTGAGTTCCCTCTGAAAGGCATGGTATCCCCTTTTAAAATAATTGTGTTCCCTCCCAAATATATTGCATTCCCTCACAAATTACTGTTCATCAGACAGCCAGTATTCGTAGGTTCCAAGGACTTAAATGACACTGCTTGTATTCCAGGTTTGCATTTTTAGCATAGCTAATGAATGCTATGGAGTTTCTCACTAAATTGTATATTGATTTATATTGATATTGATCCAAATTCATATTCAAACATGAAGACAGTGTTGATTCTCAAAACCATTTGCTAAAACTGATATGACTTTTTAAAAGGAAGGAGCACTTGGCAGTGTAGAAGAAGCTGAAGTTAGGTACTCATTCACAGCTCCTGATTCATTTGGTTTCTCATTCTGAGCATTCATTTTGTTTGGCTCCTTATTTGTAGTGTCTTTTTCTGAAGTCAGTTCCTTATTTGTAAACGTGATTCAGCAAGTGAAGAAAGGTAGTGTAAAGAAAGTTAGTGTTTGCCGTTGTATATTTGCAAGCACAGATTTACTTGTTGCAGACTTAAATGTGTATTCATGATGACGAAAAATAAGTGTGTTTATTTGTCTTGTGGTTTTATGCAATGCCCACCTTTTGGCAGATGGTTTTCTTGAGATAAGTTGATCATTTTACGGATCTCATATCACATAGTGTTTTGTTGATATAATGGTGTGAGAGCTATTGTATATTGCTAGGGGCTGCCCTTTTTATGGGGTAAGTCTTGTGTGTGCAGTTTAGCAACCGGTACATATGGTTTGGTCTTCCTTGTTGGGTAGGAAAGTTACTATTTAAAATTTTATGGTGGGGTATTTCTCATGTAGCTTATTATTTTTTGGCATTCCCACGTTAGCTACCACTATTTCCTGATGTATGTATGATTACAGGTTTGGTGTTTGATGCTGGCAGTTTTAGGTGTGGTATTGACATGGTTAGTGTACTCTGTGCAGTCTGTTCCCTTTTTCATGGGATGCCGATGTGTTATGGGATTCAGCATATATTTATATTTTTTATATCATATTTTCCTTGTTTGAGGTTTTGAATTTTAATTAGTATGTTATTTATTATTGTGTGTTTCTGGGATAATGAGTTGAGTTCTTGAAGGCACACACACACACACACACACACACACACACAAAGAAAATGCTGCAAATTATAACTAAGACGGCATTGGTTCTTCCTTCCAGGATCTTAAAGACTGGACGGGGAGGACTGGGACCCTCCATGTTCATTCTCTGCTCTGTTTAGATGCTATAGGTAAGGGCCGGGATCCACCCTCTGTACTTTGGATTAGGGAGGAATTGGTAGATGATGAATGATGTACAGACTGTGTTAACCTAGTGTATAAGGACAATACTGGACTATGGACCAGAAGGTTCATGGTCTAAAACCCCACCTGTTCCAAAGCTGCCACTGTTGGGTCCTGTTGGTAAAATTGTATCAATTGTAAGTCATTCTGGATAAGAGCGCCTGCCAAATGCTGTAAATGTCTAAGTATAGAGCAATTTAAATCCCCTTTTTATCTCCACGATTTTAGAAAAAGTATTTTACACACATGCTTCACAAATGCTCAATATTAACTATCTTCATCTTAAATGTGTGGCTATATATGTATCTAAAGAACATATTGTGCACATAGTCTGGGAAATGGAAAGAAAGAATTTCATTAAACTACTTATTGATGGTTGATGGATGGATGACAACACTGTGATATTGTTTGACAACCTATTCTGTTATGACAGATTTCTTTACACTGTATCAACCTTACTCCAATAGCAATAACACTAAAATAAATTAACATTGGCAAATCAAACCCTAAATACAGCTTTGATCATGTGAAATGTAAAATTGCATTATGGTTTGATTGTGTGAAGCTTGGGCAATGATCAGCCTTTGAGAAGTTATAGTGAGTGATGATTTCAAAGATTTTTTTTTAAGCTTCATTGTCATTGATTCATGAGAACTGTTGGCAGGATCTAGCTGTTCTGACTATGGATTCATTAAATAAATTGGAAAGCAGTTAGCACTCCCTAGTCAATCTAATTTCCTCAGTTTCCACATTGGGCCCTTGTTTTGGATTCTTGTTTAAGCATCATAAACAAACTGCTTAGTGTACTTTACTTGCTAAAAGCTGTAAATAAACTTCAAATTTTGCTCTGTTCACTACATTGTTTATTGGGATACGCTTCTCTTGGACTATATCTTCCAGTTGTGGTTCATCTTCTGGAAACATACAATATGTACAGTTTACAGACAATAAAACTAAGTCACAAATATCATATGCTCTGCCATGCTAGGGATGCTGAGTGGATTGTCTGGTCTGGTTTTGATATATAACACACCAACTCAAATTAGACTTTAAATTTAATATTTGATAATTGGTGTAATTTAGTTATATAACCAAAATATTGGTAACATGGACTAGACAGTCAGTATCTAGTATATCTTTCAGCACCATGGATAGAGAAACAAATGCATTTAATAACTGCAGGACCACATACTGTGCTGCAGAAGTCAGTGTGATGCACAATTAAATGTTGCTGTGTTCACAATGATCCACTAATGTAATGCTATAAAAATAAACAGATATGAACATTAAATAGACAGAATTTCTCCAATTCATATTGCATATGGACACATATTTCTGTACAACCAAAAATCAAACCCAACACTACACTGCTCACAAAATCAGGGTATATGTAATTATTGGACATTTTATTTGGAAATTAGCAGTATATGTAATATTCATTTGTGAGCAGTATATGCATGAATATGGAGGTGGTGCAGAAAATGCTGATCTACTGGGATTTTAATACACATAGAAGGCTGTAGGGTTTACACAGAATGGTCTGAAAAAGAGTAAATATCCAGTAAGCAAAAGTTCTCGGGACAAAAAGCCTTGCTGATGCCAGAGGTTAGAGGAGAATGGCCAGAATGGTTTGAGCTGATAAAAATCCAACCATAACAACAAAACACTCATTACAAAAAGAAATTCAGAAGAGTGTCTATAAACGCACAGCAAAGGAACCCTCGAACAGATGGGCTAGAGCAGCAGAAAATCACATCAGGTCCCACTGGAGAACCAAAATTGAAAATAGAACAATCAAAGTCTACCTGAGTATTGTTTCTGACCATGTCCATCACTTTATGGCCACAGTGTACAAATTTTCTCATGGCTACTTCCAGCAAGTACCGTTTTACAAAGCTCAAATAATCTAAAAATGGTTTCTTGAAAATGTTCACTGTACTCAAATGGCCTCCAAAGTCATCAAATCTCGATCCAATATTGTACAGTTGGGATGTGATTCAACGGGAGATTTGCATCATGGATGGGAAGCCAGCATATTTGTAGCAAGTATGTGATGCTATCATGTCAATAATGTCCGAGATAATGATAATGTCTGAGAAATGTTTCCAGAACTAAGAATTAAGGCAGATCCAAAGACAAAATGGGTCCAACTCAAAATGTCCAGTAACTGTACTGTATAATACTTAATATATTAAATAAAACCAAGACTCATATAGTAGTGGTTTTTGTTTGATATGTTAAGTGTCTGGATTCAGTTCTAGATATAAAGTAACTAAAGAACCATTTAATAATTAGTTTTAATATGAAATAGCCACTTTTTATGTGTACAATATACAATTCATGCTTACTACTGCTGAGAAGCTATGACTGTCTGCACCAGATAATCAATTCCTACGTCCCCCAACAAATCTTATCATTATTAAGTTCTAGCTGCATCAGTCTTTCTGCCTGTACTCGTTTTAACCTTATTGATGCTTTTTCGAACCTGTCAGTCTGTTCCCCTAATTTAATTTATTTGATTTTTGTTTGTTTAAAGGTTTTAAACTAGTCTCATTTACTGATATATCACATTTTCATTTTGACTTTTCTCGTTCATTGTTTGCCTAATCCTTTCTCATATTCACAACTGTTTCCCATTTCTGTTTATCTTCTGTGAGGGAACATGCAACACATGCAAGTCTAAGTTATCAAGAACATTCACAATCTGATAAACCAAGTGGGTTTAGTGTGAATATAGCGTAACTGAACCAGGAAATAACTGAATAAGTAAAAATACATCAAATACACATGGGTGTTAGTTCAATTTCTACTGATCTCACTTCACCAGAGTGCTTATTTATTTTCTACAACTCTAAATCAAAAGCACAAATTTTGCAAATAAAACAATGCAGTGTGTCTTACATTTACTTTGACTTACTTTATTCCATTATATCATAGACAGTATGAACGGAAGCTATTTTATTTTTTAATTAATAGCAATTCCTTCAACGCATTTCAAAAAGTTGGGTCAGTAAAGCATTTACCACTCTGTAATGTTACCATTACGTCTCACAATGCATAAAAATCTTTAAGAAACAAGGCTTGTCTCATTTTTCATACAAACATGTCTTGAGATGTGCAACATTGTGGTGTTTGACAAAGATTTGCCAAAGTAATTGCTTGCCCATGTGCTTATATCAGTTGGTTGATGAATGATGGTACATAAAGCAGTGCCATCTGAGTTATTTGGCAGAATATTCCTTAAATCATTTAATGATATGCTGCTGACCAATATTAAGGAATACTTTGAAATGAAATATCCTCTAATAAAATATGCCCTCTTTTTGTGAGCAGTGTATTATTCACTGTAGAGGGTGAGATATGTACATGTCTTCCAAATCTTTGAAAATCTTTGAAAACAAACCTCTGCCTTTGTGTAGGCATTTGTAATATGTTTGTGCTTTTAAGTGAAAACAACAATGTAGACATATTTAACAAATTACACAGAAATTGAATTGTGTTATATTTTAGATTTTGGATTATTATGGACACATAATAGCTGGGTCATTCAATAATAGTTCGGAAATTAAAAAGAAGGATTCTCATTCCCATTTTTACTTCACTTTGGAAATGCCTCTCCATCCACACAGCATCTGCTACATATCTGTAGGTTCTATAGCAGATTGGATATGGACTAGAGGAAGAAATAAGATGTTATCTCTATCAGTGCTCTGCAGCATTCTCAGCCATCGGCAAAACATCAGACATTTGGGCCATACTAATTAAAAAATGCACTAAATGTTTTATAGCAG
>JAUZSU010142009.1:0-14518 GCA_034780255.1 Parotocinclus maculicauda | reverse complement strand
TGTTGAAAGCCCCCCCCCCCCCCCCCAACACATCACCACCACCACCAAATAACGCTCATATATCCCACTAAAACTGTTGCAAATGTAAGTTATTAATTCACATTTGAATTGACTTATTAAATAAATCTGAAGCAACTACAAAGCTACAGGTAACCTACAGTAAAAACTAAAGTGGAAAAAACTGGGATCAATCTATCTATCTAATCTAGATAGTTGAAGTTATCGCTCTAAGTACGGCTCACCAAAATAAGTGGATATTTCAAAATGAAATATCCCATAATGAATTCTCCCGTATTTTTTGTAAGCCGTGTACAAACACAAGCAAGCAAGGCTTGTGAGCAAATGCTTTCTAGTAGCCATATAACTGTCAAGCTATGGAGCAAAAGCAAGTCTAGTTAGAAAAGAAACTAATTACTAAAAGCAAAAGTCAACTAATAAGTGCTAAATGTGCAAGCAAACACAAACTATAATGTATATGTTTGCTATATTAACTAAAGCATTACTGTCTAGCAGAAATACCACAAAAAACATAAAGCATATTTTATGTTAGCATTTAGACTAACAGAGAAACCAAGAAATTCCCGGTGCATGCTGTTATATTAAAAAAAAGGCTTATTCTGCCCCCTAGTGGAAAGGCTTTAGTATGACAACAGGAGTGTAAACTCATCAGTATTAAAGCTTTCCCTAAAATAATGAAATACTGGCAAACAGAAGCTAAAGTAGTGAGTAAAATCACACTTATGATAAACAGCTGACTGGACTTGTGAGAAAGAATGAACTACTGGGTAAGCACTGATGAAATAAGTAATAGTGAACTCACGAGAGCAAAAAGGAAACTAATGAGATTTGGATGCACAAAAGCTAACTTGGCCAGCAAAATAACAACAACCAGTAAGTGAAAGTAAACCTGGTTAACTTAAGTCTCAACTACGCAATGATGATGACGGCCAGAGTTTAAGCATCTTAATATTCTGCAAATATACTGCTCACAAAAATTAGAGGACACTTCCAAATGAAATATCCCA
Source organism: Parotocinclus maculicauda (assembly GCA_034780255.1). Taxonomy (NCBI): domain Eukaryota; kingdom Metazoa; phylum Chordata; class Actinopteri; order Siluriformes; family Loricariidae; genus Parotocinclus; species Parotocinclus maculicauda. The sequence continues at coordinate 13,493 of JAUZSU010142009.1, read as the reverse complement.
TAATTAAATATCTCCTAATTTTGGTAAGCGGGCAGAACGGGGGCTTGGTGGGTAGCACCGCTTGTCTCACAACAAGAAGGTCCCGGGTTCAATCCCAGGGTGGAGCAGCCTGGGACCTCCCCGTGTCTGTGTGGGTTTACTCCCACAGTCCAGACATGCATGTTGGGTTAATTGGTGTCTCCAAATTGTCATTGACTTGCGTATGCGAAACACCCCAGGCCATGTAACTGGAAACAGCTGCACGTCGGTCCCAAGCCCGGATAAATGTGGAGGGGTGGAGAAAGCAATGGCAAACTACTCCACTATCCTGCCGAAATACTTCATGGATCACATCGATGAAGGATAGAAATGTGTGGAGATCGATGATCCATCAAGTGACCGAGAGTCGGCTGTGACTGTACGGTTAATCCCATCCCCCAATTTTGGTGAGCAGTATACGTCACTAACAATGGATCAACTATAACCTGAGGCTTTAATGTTAGCATCGGCACATGCCTTACAGTAAATTGAAAAAGATTTATAAAAATAAATCAATTCCAAAAGAGAAGCACAGTTTAAACTTTAGGGAAATAAATTAGCACAATGCACACATAATAAATGCTATTTTCCGCTTGACATGGTCAGTAATTGTAGAGTGATCTCCTTGCTGCCTTCTTTTAACTGAATCCTCGGAAGAAAAAGATGTCAGGGTCCTGAAAATCAAGAGAGAAAGAGAGAAAGGATGGAAGGAGGAGGTGGAAAGAAGTACAAAACCTCAAACTAGATGTCCGGCACAGGGCTGGATGGAGCTCAGTGCTGCCTTGCCAGGGTAACCAGCCACATCTCCCTCAGACACAGCCACATCTGAAGTCCAAGTTTAATTATTTTGGTATTTTGTTATCATGTGGTGCAACAAACTTTGTACTTAAGAAAAAATATTCTGGTCCATAGTCTAACCTTGATTTGGATGAAAGTACAAGGTTTAAATGAATAGTAATAGCTTAGGTGATAAAACAAGCAAATCTTTGATGGTAAAGTCAATGAAAGATAAGATAAAGTGCTGCACAATAGTGTATATCATGCTGTTAGATTACATAAGACATGGTTAGGAAATCAGTAATGAGCAAGTGATTACTGACACAATGCTGTTGTACATACACAGCTACCATCTTATTATGACCACCTACCTGGTGTGACACTCATTGCATTGTAGACATGCGATTACTGACTGTAGTCCATCTGAGCTCAATTTGTGAGCTCCCAGTGCTCACAGCCAGTGCCAAGAAACCACCAATGAACAAATTTAGATGTTATTTGGGTGGTGGTGTCGTTCTTGGAGAATAAAGCAGACCCAAAGACTTTGGCACACTATCGAAGAAAAACCATACCACGTCCGCTACACAGATTGTAACGTTTTAGCTTGAGCTTCTTTTGCAGAAGCCGTGGCCTTGTTTCCACCAAAAAACCCTTTACAGAAACAAAACAAAATTTGTTTCTGCCATACAGCAGGTATATTATATAACCAACAGATTGTGGACAAAGTACATACAGAAACACAGGTATGACTATGGAGTTTGTTTCCTTATTCTTCTGAGTTGGCTTTTCACTAGGCTTTTCTCATTTCTTTTTTCCCCCCCAAAGTACTCTAAATGGTGTACTCCGTTTTCCTCGCAATTTCCAAAGACGTGTTAGGTTAAACAGTCACACTAAACTGATCCACTATGAATGTGACCTGTAGTGATGTAACCCTGCTCCTGTGATAAAAAGCCAATGATGCTGAATGTTGTGATCTTTAATAAATAAACTGCTCACAAAAAGTTTGGGATATTTCAAAATGAAAAATCATTCAGCAATCGTTCACAGGGGACTTTATCACTATATTATGATTGGTCCCCCTGCCTGTCTGAGGATTTGGCAGCCCCTCTCTAAAACAGGATAAACAAAATGTACATCTATGACCACAAGATTAACCACTGAATGTAACGAACGTGGACGTAGAGGCAAAAATCTTTGAGAATAGTGTCCACTTCCTTTATTTCCCTTAATCATTCAATCATAGCTTGTTGAAATAAATGAGAGGACTTAAGAGTGTGTTATAAATGCTTTATTCACATCAAGTTTAAAGCATTAACAGTTTGCTTTGTCATCACATGACAGAAAGAAAAACATAAAAATCTTACTAGCAGTACATCTCTGCATTTGTCTTTATTTCCCCCCACCCCCCCTCACCACCCAAGCAATTATTACAAAAATAGTCAGGTATGGGCGCACCATTGCCGAGCTCAGAACGGTCGATGCCTTTTTGTGTGTGTTTAGTTCTACGTTATTAGATTGTCAGTTTTGTTAACCTAAGCATTGGGAATTTAAATAAATAACCCTGTGAGGTTCGAGATTAAAAGGGCACCACATTGAAACATATTTACAAGCGGGCTGATTCATTAGGTCCAAAATAATACTACAGTTCAATCTATTCCTAGCGATATTATCTATTGTTGAGGGTAAGCTTTGCAGGAGGGAACCACAGACAAGTAAGTTAGCCACCAAATTTCAAGGACAAAACACGGAAATCCAACCGTCTATACAGGTATGCGCAGTTAACGTCCACCTGATTAACATCCGTTCACTGTAACGGCCGAGGTCTTCAGAATTAGGATCGGAAATAAAAATCTGTCTTGTATACATCCGTTTCATGACTGCATGACAGAAAACTAGAATGAGCGAACCTTTGCTGACAGGCAATAGAATCGCAGTCTTGAAAGACAGAAAGAAACATGGTATCGTTCTGCCTTCTTTTTAATTTTGGTAAGTGTTTCAAGTTTTATAAAAGATACAAATATGAGAATTACTGTATTATACAGTACTGTACAGGTTTTAATGAATATTACTGTTTAAAATAAGATACTATGTGCAAAAGTATCTAAACCACTAAGTGACTACGTCCGGTCAACAGCTCTTCTCTCGCGACGTTGCAAAGCAGGCGTTAAACGGCAGATACCTGTAGTACATTAATCATGTGTGATACCTTCTCTCTGCAGAAACACAATCTACAGGCGTCGTACAGCACTGGGGAGGAAAACCAGGGAGTCAATCAATAAAACCGATCAATCAAGCCCACTAATCAAATCACACACCATAGCAGCAAACAGTGTTCAGACGTGTTCGGATGTGTTCCCGATTTAGAAAAACTTCCCAGAGCCGAGGAACAGACAGAAACACACACACCCAAAGCGGAAAAGCCTCTCTGTCTTTGTTCTTTGCTGAAAAACGTTATAAAAACACACTTAAAAAATCATTAACGTAAAAAAAAAAAAAAAAAAAAAAAAGTACGGACAAACTTAGCATGGATGAATTAGGTCACTAAAAACGACTCTGTAAGCACACCACCACACACACAATGCTCTCACACATAGCACACACACACATTTAAGCCTGGAAATACAACACAATATGTCCAAATAAAATCTCGGTGTGTAAGCGGGACCCCCGATGAAGACCATGGTAGACAAATGGACTGAGCCTATATGCAAGGGAGAAAATATTGGCATCACCAGCCTTCAGTGTTTCTACAGGTGGTGCATAAAATAGGGGTTCAACTTAATCCCAAATTAATGCCTAGAGGTATTTGGTGTGAAAACGCCAAAATTCAAAGGTTTTAATTATTTGTGTAAGTTTCAGAAGTTTTTAAATGACATTAACACATCAGTTGAGTTCTGACACCAAGGGGACTATCTGGAACGGTGAAAACCACGTTTTAGCTGCCCGTTACCGAAAAGAAGCATGCACTTGTGTTCGCTCATATTTATTATGATGCAACTACCCTCCTAATAAAGGTGTAATACAAACAGCTCTGTAATGCAAAGTCTGTCATGTGGCGCATTGAAAAGCCAGCAAGGGATTTCAAGAAGGGCTTGTTAAAACGGTACTGGAAGAGTAAAAAAGAAAAAAAGAAAAAAAATTGTAAAAAATAATACAAGGGTTGAGAAAGTATGTGCAGATGAGGGGACATAATGCAAACTTATACAGTGTTGAGATCAGAAGAAAAATTCAGCATTGTACGCACACGCGCACACACACAGAGAGCTTAGCTTACTTAATTCTTTTCAACGGCACAAGGTATGAACAAATATTCCAAAAGAAATACAGCTGCACACACAAACCGGACAGTAACATAACCGCGCGCATTCACGCTCGCACACCAAATCGCTGCATCCTATGTGCCAACCATGAAAACCCAACAATAAAACGGATCAATTTTAAAACATTTCTCAGATTTCTAAGCTTATTATCAATTACCCGTTTCATCAAAGATGCAGCAAATACATATGTATGTACACGCACCGGTCACTTATGACCCCCTCCTCATTTCTGCACTCACAGTCCATTAAATTTTTTCCACTTACCGTAGGGAAGCACTTTGTTAGTTTATCTGTTTCTCGATATGCTTTGATCGCCACCTTTCCTCTGTTCTCTATTAGCCAAGACAGATCAGGTACTAATTGGGTGCTGGATCATTCTCAACACTGTAGTAACACTGATGTGGTGTTGGTTTGTTAGTGTGTGTTGTGCTGTTATAAGTGGACCAGACACAGCAGTGCTGCTGGAGGTTCCAAACACCTCAGTGTCATCGCTAGACTGAAAATAGTCCACCAACCAAAACGCCCAGCCACCAGCATCCTGTGAGTACTGATGAAGGATGATGAAAAATTAGAAAATGACTAACACAAACATGCAACTAAAGATGAGCTGCCGTATTTGACTTTACACAAACCACACAAATAGTACCTGATCTGTTGGGGTCCTGACCATTACAGCACAGAGTAAAAGGGATAGCAAAAGTATGTAGAAAAACAAATGGGCTACAGTCTGTAATTATAGAACAATACATTGCTTTTGTACGGTAGGTGAAACATAAAATGGACAACGAGAGTAAAAACAAGGTGTACTTAATAATATGACCGGTGAGTGTCGATATATGGAAATGGGCATGTGCCGAAAGTTGGTTATACCATAGACTGTGAAAATCACTAGATAATTAAAACCACTTGACTTGTAAATTTCTCGGCTCAAACTGGTCATGGTATCGTTGTGAAAAACGCACTTAAGCCACAGCCTCAGACAAAAAAAAAAAAACCACTCCAGCTCATTGTGATGTTTATTAGCAGTTAGCCTGCTAAGCTGCTAACCTTTCAACAGTTCGTGCCTATTTGCAACCTACATAAACATCGTGTTTGTTACCGTACGCTATTAAACAGGACGGTGCAGATTTAAGTAAAACTCCATTTTTATTCCATAGCTAGCTGAGCGCATCCCTAATTCCACCATGCATACCATACAGTGTCAGAACACTGCCTCCACCAGTGATTCATGTAACGTCCTGTTTAGTAGGCGTACATGCCGTTTGTGATGCTGCCAAACAACGGTCTGGTTTCGTTCTAAAGTCCATCACTGTAAACGGACAGTGACAGGTTCGGATAAATCACAAGGAAGGTAATCAATCAAGATTGAAATCCCACTCTTTCATACCTATGGCAGAGCGTATTAGTGAACTTTATTCTCCTGCATCTATGGAGCAGTAGGAGGTCCTGGGAAGTTCATAATGATGGGCCAAACGTAATTTTCTGAATTATAAATATAACTTATCAACAAGTACTCATATTACTGGTTCAATGTGACACATTTATACAGCTGAAGCCTTGGAATAAAGCCCAAGCTTGAACAGTAGTCAACAAATACGACATGTTGAGAATAAATAATAATCGTTTCGATGATTTTTGCCAAGTTTGTTGGCGAGACTTGAAGGAGATCCTGAATTCCGCTTTCTCAGAAGGATTCATTTTCAGTACTGCAACAGCATGGCTCTGATCAAATATGAATCATTAGTGCGGGCTGCAGGGTAAATCGAGTTATTTTTACTGTGCTTATTATAGTATGGTATTGTTCCCATAGCAACAGCTGATTTCTTGTCATCTTCATTGCAACTTAGTGTGTGTAAATCCCACACATCGTAGTGGTCATAGTTTGCTATTCACTGTGGGTTAGAGTTGCATGAGTGAAGCCTGACGTGGTGCTTCATGCCGCTGTGAAGCTTTGCAGCACATTTTAAGGCACTTCTGCAGTGGTGACAACTGACTACAAACGTCCAAGTTCTAGACTGCTAAGCTGCTGTTGTTGGGCTCCCGAGCACAGCCCTTACCCCACAATTGCTTGTACTCTAAAATAGTATTACAATATGATTACCGAGATCTTCCGCAGCTTTCTATTTTCTGGCATAGAGAGATTAAGTATGGCAGAAAATCATGTTTTATACACCATTGTTATAATGGAAGTACAAGGTCACGATGGGGCATCAGAGCCAATCCCGGGAAATTCACGGGGCTTGGAAGACTCCGCTGTTGCAGTGTTGTGGAATGCTCCACTGGCAGGGCTTTTGTACGCCAAATATAACTATATACAGTCCTGGGCAAAAGCTTTAGACCACCATTAGATTACATATACATGACCATTTTAGCAATGGTATAATGACCATCTATAATTATCTCTCAGTCTCCTTTTAGAATACAACCTGAAAATACAGGAAATTTGTAAGCAGTATTAAAAAAAAAAAACAAACAGGATGTATATAGTGTGAGCCCCCCCTTACACTTGAGCAACAGCAGCATCTGACAGCTTCATCGAGATCCCGAGTTGATCCTTCTACAGCCCAAAGAAGTTGATCAGGAATAGTCTCTTTCAGAAGGGACACAGGATGAAAAGGCCAAGAGCTGCTAAAGCCCGTATAGTTTGCTAAAGAGTATTACGGAGTAACGAATGCAAGTCTGAAATATTTCGGTTTAATCGTCGTTTTATGGTCAGCGTAGCATTGCTAAAACAACAAATCTAATGGTGGCCTAAGACTTTCGAACAGTACTGTATACTGAAAATGTGTTGGGAATGCACGATTATTTTCTTGAGTATATTCTACTAAAGAATTAAAAGTTTGGTGTAGGAGAAAGGCATCATTAATTCCGTTGTACATCATACTATTTTAGATCACCATTTAGTAATTTTCCTTAAATGAATGCAGCCAATAACACATCGCCCAGTAAGGCCTAATATTCAACACAATATCAATGTTCTGTCCAAGCAGGGGCTTCCTCTGTCCAGCCTGGGGCTTCAGAACTGGGCTGACTTTACTGAATGACTTCTACAGAGAGTTCCTATTTTGGACAGATTTAAAGGATAATGCCACAGTTCTGTTCACTGAAGAGAACAGTCATCTCGAAAGCCGGATTTAATAGAAAAGTCACTCTTCTAAGCAAACCTTAAAATCAATACCCATCTTCACAATGACTGGCCAAAAATTTATGTTAAAAACAAGTGCGATTGGAGCTTGGAGCTTCCTGCCTGCTCACGACCTGCCTCTTGTTTCATGTCCAGCTAACAACCCATTGTTATGATAAAATACACTGCTCAGAAAAATTAGGTTATAATTCAAAATGAATACAAAGAGGATCCTATAAGAACTGTTGGATAATCTGATCCTGTCCATCCCCCATCACTGACAGTGTGTTTAAGCAGTCTTGGGTGATCATACACCCTACTGAACAGTCAATGAGGGGGCACTCTCGTCCAGTTTAACATTCTTCTGTTCACCCTCATAAATATATCACTTACTGCTCAATAATCATAATTGAGTTTGCATTTCATTTGTGTAATAAAACAACTTTCTTTGACTATTCATTTGCTTTCCTGATTATCTTGATTCATGAAATAAAATCAAATGTTTCTTTTTGAATGACTTCAAATTCATTTTGAAATATCAAAACTATATATAAACTTTTATGAGCAGAGTATTAATACTACAGGCTTTCAGATTTTCCAACGGGGTTGCTCACCGAAGCACTTCTGAAGAAGCATAAGCCAGAGTTAAATCATGTTAAATACAACGTAATCACAACAACGTCATTAAAACTCAATTATGGCGGTGTGAAATTTGGTTCCTCGGCACATGCCTTGTGGAAATGTTAGGGCTTCAAGTTTAAGAGATCGCAATCTGACATTTCCTATGGCAAAAATGGGTGACAGTGCATAAAAAAGGTTCGCTTTGTTTTTTTCTCCTTTTTTTTTTTCCTTTTTCTAAGTCGTCTTTTTAAACATTTAACAACAAGTTACATTTGATACAGGCTTTTTACAATTGCACTTCAAAAACAAATATACAAACACACGAGAAGATGCGAATCAAATTAATTACAGCCAAAAAATTGAGGATGATCGAAAATGAATTAAAAAAAAAAAATTTAAAAGAAAGAAAACTTCCAGGTATAAGTGTATAGTCGTGTAAAGGGATGAGGATCCAGGTGAAGGAGTGAATACTTGTTCCCCCGGTTTTCCTGTTCCACGTCATCTGATCGGTCCGTTGTGTGTGTTTTGTGTGTGTTTGAGGGAAGCTGGAGTGGTGGTGAAGGTATATGTGCCGCAAAACGCTACCACATGTCATCAGCGGATGCAGAGTCCTTCAGACAGAGGAGGAAGAGCAGCTAATGAGATGCCACTCAGTTGAAAGTGTGCATTTGTGAAATAAATGACTACTGGATGAATTGATGGAGGGTCTTTTTGGAAACATCTTTACACTCTACATAGACAACCGTTTATTTTATAAAGCCCTGAGAGGAACAGTAGGTGGCCAAGGTCTACATCATGGACTGTATGGCTCCGTCACCAAGCCCTGAGAACCCAATACCCAGTTATGGTCTGTTATGGAGTCCAGTGTTCCCTCTACAGGCTTCATAATTACTTTCACTATGTACACTCACTGGCCTTTTCATTAGATACACTGCTCATTGCTTGTACCAGGTTGGGCCCCGTTCAGCCTTCAGAACTGCCTTAAGTCTTTATGTCATAGGTTATGACGCATAATACATTCTTCAAATTCTTTGGTCCAGATTGACATGATAGCATCAGGCATTTGCTGCAGATCCATGATGCCAATCTCCTGTTCCACCACATCCCAAAGGTTCTACTAGATTGAGATCTGGCAACTACAGACCACGAAATACAGTGTGTTAATATCTGTCATTTTCAGCGAACCAGTTTGAGATGATTTGAGCTTGTCACGTGGAGCATTATCCTGTTGGAAGTACCATCAGAAGATGGTACTGTGTGATCATAAAGAATAGACATGGTCAGCAACAATACTCAAGTGGCCTGTGGTGTTTCAAACAATGCTCAATCAAAGGGACCCAGATAACATCCATCACACCACTAAACCACTATCGGCCTGAACTGTTGATTCAATTCAGGATGGGTCCATGCTTTCATGTTGCTTACACCAAATTTTGACCATCCAAATGTCACAGCAGTAATCTCAGGAGACTCATCATATCAGACAACGTTTTTCAGATCTACTATAGTCCATTTTCGATACTCCCCTGTGAACTGTACCTCAGTTGTCTGTTCTTAGCTACCAGGAATGGTACCTGGTGTGGACGTTTGCTGCTGTAGCTCATTTGCTTCAAGGTCTGATTTGTTCAGAGATGCTGATCTGCACATTTCGGTTGTAACGAGGGGTTAAAGAGCTGCCTTTCTTTCAGTCCGACCATTCTCCTCTGACATCAACAGCGATTCCACCAAGATAACTTCCCTCACTGGATATTTTTTATTTTTCGGACCATTCTCTTTAAACTCCGGAGGTAGCTGTGTGCAAAAGTCCCAGTGGATCAGCAGTTTCTGAAATACTCAGACCAGCCTGCCTAGCACCAACAACCCTACAATGACCAAAGTCACTTAAGTTGCATTTAAGTTAAGGTGTACCTTATTAAGTGGCCAGTGGCTGTACATTATATGATACTGTATTCTTGTACACAAACTATACCCCCCAAATTTGAGAACCACTGCCCTAGAACCCAGCTCAAACTGCAAACATGCTTGAGAAGTTGAAATAGATCACTCTCTAAACTGTTTTGGTGGTTTGCCCCTTTGCCATTTTGCCACAATATAGATTCTGGCAGTTGTGGTTGCCAAGACTGTCTAACAAGCAAATTCTCAGGGGGTTTTACAAAGGGGTTGTGTGTCGAAATACGTGTGTTAAGAAAGAGACTGCACGCAACAAACAAACATGCATCACCACAACCACCCACGCCAGCAAAAAACACACACACACACACATATGTGCACATACACAGCAAAGCTGTTGTACTCACTGTGTCCTCACTCCTGTACGGGTTGAGTTTGTTATATACTGCTTCGATAACGCTTCGTCTGTAGAATAATTATAATAAATGTGTCAGTTACGTCACCAATAAACTGAAAACACAAGGTCTACTCCCACCGACTAATATCTTTTTAATACGAAAAGAAAATTTTTTCGCCATTTTTTTTTTAAACACACTGAAAACTCCCAGGCCACTTTTGCTTTCTTTAATGCGCAGAGATTTTGCAGAGTCTTTTTCACATTGTCAAAATAAGTAAACAAAGACACGAGCGAAGATTAGTGTAGAAAGTTTGTGTTTTTAGTGGGCATGAACAAATGAGAATGCACTTAGATAAACAAGAAAACTGTTCCATAGAGTCACGGTGAGGTTTATCACCATCATTACCCAGCATTTAAGCTTTATTCATTAATATCCATGTCTTAATAGTCAGTGTTGCTTGTCATATAAGCTCTTGTGCTCTGCTACTAGCAGGATGAGCTGTTCTGCCTGACAACTGAGCTCTGATTGGTCAGCCTGATTTTAACACACCCGAACAATGCAGAAATTAGAATAGCCTCCGATTAAAAAAAACAAAAAAACATTACACAACCTTGCAGTCTCTCAGTTACAAACTCTGGATGAAAGACGACATTAATATAAGTTTGCACCTTTTCAAAACTTGACATTCTTTTTTTTTTGGTCCTTAAAAATTGGACTTGTGTCAAAAGGCCTTAGTGTTGGGCTATACAGCAATTTCATACCCAAGCGTTGCATCACAGTGCATTGCTCATATGCTCGAGCCACCACATTTTGGAACTTGACTACAGGGATTCCCTTTGGTTCCTGTGACAAATGGCTTGGTAGCCTGACTCCATTTGATATTGAACAGACTGAAACTGTAAAGTTAATCAAATATTAAGAACTAATCAAGGAACTTACTTGCTAGCCAGCTCTCCTCCAGGCGGTAAGTTGGGAATGCTCTCTGATGCCAGCGTTCTCATCACATGCACAAGGTCTGGTGCCCCATCCTCGTTCTGCTTCTTTAGGATCTCTAAAGAATGGAATAAATGCATGTAATTTGAAAATCAGGTATTTTCAGGAATGCTGTAGGTCTAAGGTAGGTGTATATGTTTGTCATGCCCATTTTACATCCAGTTAAGTACATATTGGGCAGTTAACACCTGGTCACCTCAACAGCCAATCATTTATGTCACAGTTTCCAGGTCTTAGATCCAGCTTATTCCAAGAAGACTTTGGGATTATTTTTCTTCTCACATTGTATTAGGTTTGTTTAGGAGCAAATTACTCCTATGACCTGGTTGCTTTTTTCTCTTGTGGGACCTGGCAACCCTGATTCATTCCCGCATGTGTGTGTACACGAGGGAGTGATTTATTTTAATTATTTGCCCAGTTCTCTATTATAACAGACCAATGACCATTTCGGACAATGACCTGTTTCACAGAACGTAATGCGGTCATTAAAGCATATCATAATATGCAGGTGATTTTTACAATCCAGTACCTTTAATCAACAAATAATCTAGTTCCTCCAATTTTTTATAAAGCAGATTCTGGGAGGAATTCATGCAGCTCATTAATTTAGCCAGTTTCCTGTGGATTTTAGGGTTGACTTGGGTAAGGATACCATTATTCCAAGGGTCTGTTTGGCAGCCAGATTTTGCCATTCATTGCCAGGAGGCCATTTATATAACTTAGATGCCAGACAGTTCTTAAAATGCCAAGGAGAGATGAAGCATACACAGAATTAGGCTAGAAGACTGAGGTCCACGTCCAGATGACCACGATAGCGCACTACTTTTAGGTCTGGTGAGAGCATATATAGTGCTCACAAAAATTAGGGGATATTTGTATATGAATACAAAGCGATTTAAAAAAGAAGCTTGTTATTTAATTAAACAAGATGATTAGAAAAGCAAAGTGTGTGTGTGTTTAGTGCAACAAGGGAAAGGAGTTTAGTTTGTTAACAACAGTCAATGTTTGTATGTATGTAATGTGCTCTTTGCGAATTGAAATGAAAATAAAAAGACGTTGTTTAAAAAAGAAAAGCAAAGGAAAAGTAAAAAAAAGTTGTTCCGTTTACACAAATGAGATGCAAAAGGGATGAGGATCCAGGTGAGGATCCAAATGAAATGGTGATTGAGTAATGAGTGACATATTGATGGGGGTAAACAGGAGTATGTTAAACTGGACGAGAGTGCCCCCACATTGACTGTTCAGTAGGGTGTATGATCACCCAAGACTGCCAAAACACACTGACAGTGATGGAGCATGGACAGGATCAGATTGTCCAGCAGTTCTTCTGGGATCCTCTTTGTATTCATTTGTAATATGTGCTATTTTTTTGTGAGCAGTGTACTTGGATTTTTCTTCGCACTGGCGTCAGAAGTTGGAGTGAAAGCATGCATTAGTATTTAGACTGAGAGGTTTCAGCAGGTTGGGACATGTCTTAGTTTCATCATGCGTTGATTGCTATTGCATTGCTTTAATCGTTGTAGTTTACAATTTACTCTAGAAAGCCAGGTCGCTTTTGATTGTTCCTACCCTCTACTCGGTTCTCCAGGTATTTGTCAAGTTCAGCTTCTCTCTTCACCGCCTCTGGTGATACCTTGGGTGCCCCGTTAAAACACACCAACACCACGCTCATGTTGTCTCTGCTACCCTGTAACAAAATGACATACAGAATAAATCAACATAATATTACAACAACATTTAGTCTGTTATATGCTTATTGGGCATACTGACCACCAGCACTCCAATCACCTGTATCTTACAGTATTCATTTTAATATTATCTTATTGATTTTTAAATATCTCCATGGTCTAACTACTCCATACCTTAGTCAATTGAAATGCTCATAGATATGTTCCAACTGGTCATCTAATGCTCATGTTGATAATTCTGTTTTTTCTTTATTGTTATTCTATTATTATTATTCTGTAATTATTCAATAATTATTTCATAAATCATCTTAATACATTACCCACTGCGCTTACAAACGCAACACAAGTAGGTGGAAAGAAATAACCAATGCCGCATCCGACCAAATCACAAAGCATTTTAACGGGCTAAAATATTCAATAAATAACCACAAATAGTTCATCTGTGTTTCCTTCAGCTATTTAAAAATCACAACAATGCGCACTCTTTCAGTAAAAACAAAATCCCAGTTTTAATAGTTTAATTTATTTAATTGTGGGACTGTGGTAGTCTAGTGGTTAAGGCACTGGACTCTGGACCTGAACGTCCAGGGTTCAAATCCCGCCTCTGCCAAGCTGCCACAGTTGGGTCCTTAAGCAAGGCCCTTAACCCACAATTGCTTGAATT
>JAUZSU010141998.1:0-15448 GCA_034780255.1 Parotocinclus maculicauda | reverse complement strand
TTTGGTTGGTGGTGTGCCCCAGAATTTTGTAAGTATAAAAAATGTGCCGCGGCTCAAAAAAGGTTGAAAATCACTGGATTAAAGAATGATTGTGAGCTTGCACTAACAATTGTCTATTCCTTTCGTTTCAAAATCACTACATGCAAATACTGGGCAATTCTTAGCGTTTCTCTTCTGCCCTCAAGAGCGCATCCACACTCCTTTAGTCCATTTAGCTGGCCTCAGGGTACCGCCTAAGTTTAGACATTGGGATCACTGGCATGGCAATGGCTTGGTTTAAGTCATATCTCGCTGACAGACAACAGGTTGTCTCTCTGGGTAGCTTTGGATCAAATATCTTAACTCTCTCTTATGGGGTCTCCTAGGATTCTTTGCCCTTTTCTTTTAATCATTTACATGCTCCCACTTGGTGATATTTTCTGGTCTTCTGTTCCATAGTTATGCAGATGCTACTCGGGTCTACATCTGCATCAAACCCTCTCATACTTTGCTTCCTGACTCTTTGATAGACAGCCTGGCTAATATTACAAAGTGAATAATTAAGAATTTCCTTACACTAAATAATAAGAAATACAAAGCCATTCTCATTATATCCCCTGCCACCTTTAGAATATCAGCCAAACTTCATCATGTATTCCAAGATCTCATCACATTCTTTGTGGCCCAGGTCTGTAAATTTGGTGTTACAGTGGACACATTTAAAACATACCTAAAATTGTGTTCCTCAAAAACATAGCTAGACTTCAACCCTCATCTAAGACTTCATTATTTCCAGACTAGAAAATTATACTTGCGCTCCCAACTAGTAGTTTAAAGAAGTTAAAGATGTACAGAACTTAGAATAAAAAAATAAACATTAGTTCTTGGGAACACATCGGTCCTATGGTAAAAAGCCTGCACTGGCAATACTGTATAAAGTGCAAAATACTGCTATTGATTTTTGAGTTTTTAAATGTTTTTGTGCCGGATTACGTGTCTGCTTTGGTGTTGAGATACTGTCGTTCAAGATGAACAAAATATGTTCACCCTGGTATCTTTTTATGATTGCTTTGCTGAAACTGTATTTTTAACATTGTATTTTTGTTAATTCTGTTGACCAAGTAATGGAATTTTTCAGGTCTTATTTTGTCCCATTGTTCCTGCAAACATGAATTAAGATGTGCAAAAGTAGGGGGTCGTTGTCACGTTTTTCATTTAAAAATTTTCTACACATTCCCTATTGGGGATGACAATACCCTCTGTAATCTAAGTAACATGGTTTTGCATTTTCTTGGATATGTTACTTTATGATCTTAGCGTATTTTTCAGCCTTAATGTTGCCATCAGAGAAGTAGAAAGCCTGTACCAAGGGCACTGACACAGCCCCATACTATGATACACCCTGTCTTTTGGACCTGTTGCTAATAACACTCTGGATGGTCATTTTCCTTATTCTTTTAACAGAAAAGTCCTATAATACTGATCACAATACATGTATTAACTGTGCGAAGGTCCATCCTAGATACCTTTGAACCTAGAGAACCACCTCTAGACATGGTTAACATGAGCCTTCTTTTTGGCACAGGAATGTTTTAAGTGCCATTTGATATGCTTGATAATGGTAATCTCTTGCTCATGTGGTTCTATCAGCTGTTGTTGAATGGCAGTTCTTGATGCAGTGGCCAGGCTTGGTACTGGAATCTCACTCAAATTTAGATTTTGTTGGTAGAATAGTGTGTCTTAGCCTCTTTAAATTAAATTGATCCATTGGACCCATAAATTGGACCCATTTTGTACATAAATAAACTATTTTTAATCAATTAAATGTAACAATAAATGGCAGTAATGTAATAGTACACTTGAGGTCCAACACAGTTATCATCTAAGCCACTTAAGAAAGATGGATCCCTTTTTAAGTCTTGGTTTTCATTCTTACAATGTTTCGTGATTTTTTCCTTGCCAATGTCTTGCTCAGTTTGGGATTGGTAAAAGAACTAAATCTAATACTGTAAAGCTGCTTGGAGACAATGCCCCATTGTAAAAAATGTAAATAAATATGACTTGACCTAATATGAGGTTTATGGTATAATGTGAGATATTGACACTACTGCACTGTGTTAGTAAGGATTAGGTTGCAGGTCATGTGATCACTACAAGCGTTTCTCTGGAAGCAGTTCTTTGTAATTAGATCCCATGTCTTTTTTTTATTACTGCTACAAAGATGATTCTCAACTCTACATTTAATTTCCTCAAACCATCTTCCAAATTTAAAAAAAAAAAGTATTGGGCTATTTTTTTTACATTTCTTCCTGATCTAACTTTTTTAATATACCCAGTTAAGATAGATAGCCTTAGTGTCCAGAGGACCCACTTGGCAGAAAGTCTTGGTGTAATTTTGGACAACAACATATTTTTTCTGATCACATGAAAAAATTACCACATCCATTGTGTAGCTACCTTCAACACAATGTTTAAAAAATATGGCCTTTTCTGATTACAGAAACTGCTCTTGTCATTTTTACTGTATATTTGAATACTGCAATATCTTGTTTGCTGGTCTGAAGCTTATTTACATTCATTGATTCATAACAACACACCAGAAAGAAACACACTAATATTTTCAGCTTCAATTTCTTCTTACTGTCTTAGTGTAGCTCCTCACTGGAGGAATGATGGCTCATTGTCTTCCTTCCTTTATTCATCAAAATGACTTAGGATAATGCCTGTTCTGTTGTTTGCACATTTATTGTACATAATAATTAATATAACTGTATCTGGGTTGTTATATTATTATTGTATGTGCACTTAAATGTTTAACTAAGGACTTGTTTTTAATCACTAAATAGCATTAGTTTCTAGTCAGTTATGTGTTTCAATATTAGGAAATTGCTCTGTATAAGTGCATCTGTCAAATAATCACATGTATATAAAAATGTCGATTACAAGAGTCATTCTGGGACATAATGATACAATAATTACGACCAATATTGTTATAATATTGCCTATATAACATGCACTAGAAACACAAAATCAATGTTTCTTCCTTTCTTATTTTTAAAGACAACACAGCTGGCATTTTGACCCGACGTAGCACATTTAAACTTCAAGAAAGGATACTCTATCATCTCCCCATAATCATAACAGACAGTGGCACTCCTGCCCTCTCCAGCACTGCTACCCTCACCATCAGTGTGTGCATATGCCATGCTACAGGATACTGCCCATCAAGTGGAGTAGAAGCACTTGCCCTTTCTATGGGACTCAGCATGCCAACTCTGCTGGCTCTCTCTATGTGCCTTATTACAGTAACAGGTAAGTGATTGTGAGAATGTCTGAAGCATGAGAATGAGTATGCCCTCTGGTTTTCACGATTGACCTCACCATCCTCAGACACAGCCATCATATCTGAATGTACAACCCCAATTCCAATTAAGTTTGGATGTTGTGTAAAACATAAATATAAAACAGAATACGATGATTTACAAATCCTTTTCAACCCATATTCAATTGAATAAACCACAAAGGCAATACATTTAATGTTCAAACAGATAAAATGTATTGTTTTCTGTAAATATTCATTCATTTTTAATTTGATGCCTGCAACACATTCCAAAAGAGTTGGGACAGGGCAGCAAAAGAATGGGAAAGTTGAGGAATGCTCAAAAATTATTTTTTGGGGAACATTCCACAGGTGAACAGGCTAATTGAAAACAGGTGAATGTCATGATTGGGTATAAAAAGAGCATTCCTGAAAGGCTCAGTCATTCACCATTAAGGATGGGGTGAGGTTCACCACTTTGTGAACAACTGCATGAGCAAAAAGTCCAACAGTTAAAGAAAAATATTTCTCATTGTGCAATTGGAAGGAATTTAGGGATGTCATCATCTACAGTCCATAATATCATCAAAAGATTCAGAGAAATTTGGAGAAATCTCTGCAAGTAAGTGGGAAACCAACATTGAATAGTCGTGACCTTTGATCTCTCAGACGGCACGGCATTAAAAACTAACATCATTTTATAATGGAAATTCAGAAAACCATTGTCAGTGAACACAGTTCATCTCTCCATTTAAAAGTGCAAGTTAAAACTCTAACAAGCAAAGCAAAAGTCATATAGTGGGTACAGAAAGTATTCAGATCCTTTTAAATTTTTTCACTCTTTGCAGCTATTTGCTAAAATCAAAGTTCATTTTATTTCTCATTAATGTACACTCAGCATCCCATCTGGACAGAAAAAACAGACTTTTGAAAAGAAATATCACATGGTCATAAGTATTCAGACCCTTTTCTCAGTATTTAGTAGAAGCTCCCTTTTGAGCAACAAGTCTTCTTGGGAATGATGAAACAAGTTTTTTTACACCTTGATTTGGAGATTCTCTGCCAATCTTGCAGATCCTCTCCAAATCCATCAGGTTGGATGGTGAACGTTGGTAGACAGCCATTTTCAGGTCTCTCCAAAGAGGGTTTAGGTCAGGGCTCTGGCTGGGACAGTCAAGAATGGTCAATGAGTTGTTCCAAAGCCACTCTTTTGGTACTTTAACTGTGTGCTTAGGGTCATTGTCTTGTTGGAAGGTTAACCTATGGTCCAGTTTAAGGTCCTAAACACTCTGGAAGAGGTTTTCTTCTAGGATATGTCTGTACGTGGCCGCATATTTTTTTTTTTAGTTGCAACCAGTCGTCCTGTCCCTGCAGCTGAAAAACACCCATGATGGCATGATGCTGCCACCACCATGTTTCACTGTTGGGATTGTATAAGGCAGCGGACGAGCAGTACCTGGTTTTCTCCACACTTACCACTTAGAATTAACGCCAAAAATGTAATCTTCATCTCACCAGACCAGAGAATCTTATTTATCAAAGTCTGGGAGTCTTTTGTGTGTTTTTTCTATGCAGGTTTTCATATGTCTTGCACTGAGGAGCCCCGACTGTTGGAGGGCTGCAGTGATAGTTGACTTTGTGGAACTTTCTCCCATCTCCCTACTGCATCTCTGGAGCTCAGCCACAGTGATCTTTGGGTTCTTCTTTACCTCCCTCACCAAGGCTCTTCCCCCATGATTGCTAAGTTTGGCTGGACGGCCAGGTCTAGGAAGAGTTTGTCAGAAACTTCTTTCATTAGAGGATTATGGAGGCCACTCTTAGGAACCTTGAGTGCTGCAGAGTATTTTTGTAACCTAGGCCAGACCTGTGCCTTGCCACAATTCTGTCTCTGAGCTCCATGGGCAGTTCCTTTGACCTCATGATTCTCATATGCATTGACCTTCACAGTGAGCTGTGAGGTCTTATATAGACAGGTGTGTGCCTTTCCTAATCAAGTTCAATCAGTTCAATAAAACACAGCTGGACTCCAATAAAGGAGTAAAACCATCTTAAGAAGGATAAGAAGAAATGGACAGCTTGTGAGTTAAATATGAGTGTCACAGCAAAGAGTCTGAATAGTTATGACCATGTGATATTTCAGTTTTTCTTTTTTTAATAAATTTACAAAAATATCTACATGTCTGTTGTTTTGATGGGATGCTGAGTGTACATTAATGAGAAATAAAATTTACTTTTTTGATTTTAGCAAATGGCTGCAATGAAACAAAGAGTGGTACATTTCAAGGGGTCTGAATACTTTCCGTACCTAATGTATACACACAAACAGATACCCATTGCAAACAAATGTATACTAATTACAATGAATGGTAAAGCATATGATAACTTACAATGTGTACCGGTACTTTGTGTTCTTTGGAAGTTACATACATAACGGCCCCTAATTGATCACGTTTCCAGCATTTATATTTTTTTGAAATGTTAGGAAGGGCTGCCAAGTTATATACAACCTCTGTACTGACCCCTGAAGAGAGTACCTTATCTTCTCTAGTTAAAGCTATTGCATAACCTCTCTGGCCCAGTGGGCAAATTCTGAGGAAGATGGTTTTCAATCTAAATAATATTAGTGTTTTAGCTAGTACAAAAAGCTAGCACATAACATTTGTAGCAACAACAAAACTTTGTATCAGTAGTAAAAAATGAGGTCTAGGAATTTTACATTTATTTATCAGTTGCTCGAGTGACACAAAATTGTCAAATTTTGTCAAAGTAGAGGTTACTTACTGACAGAATTCCACTATTAGACCAGAAATTAACTTCTTTATCTAATATTAATATATGTAAACATATGTTTTTTTAACTATAGGACAAAATAGGGAAGGTTTATTATGTTTACATGGTCACCAGAATTGATTCAATTTTTTTTACTGATTGTACAACAGTAATATTACTACTATATCAAGAGATTGTTTTATCCCATAGGAGTTTAGAGCACAGCAAAGCTGGTAGTGAGGTGGAAGTACACAATGAGTTTTCCATGATAACTCACTTGGGAGTGTCAGAACTGTCCATAGTCATTTTCCAGTACAGTATTGCTTGAATATTAGCTGCCCAATAATAAAGTCTGAGATTTGCAAGTGCCATACCTCCCTGTGGACGAGATTTCTGCAAATATACATTTTGCAATATACACAAAGCCTAACCTTTCAAGGGTACAGAAAAGGTAACCCCATTCTACCCCATCAAGGGCTTTTCCAGCATCAAGTGATAATAAGATCTCTGGAGCATCAGATGAACAGGGGGAATAGAGCATGTTTAAGAGTTGCCCTACACTGAAAAAGAAGTACCTGGTTTTCATAAAACCTGTTTGGTCAATGGAAATGATAGAGGGACGAGACTCTTCAAGATGGCGTGCTAGGGGCTTTGCTAAGATATTAACATCTGTATTCAGGAGTGATATTGGGCGATATGAACTGCACCTCAGAGATTCTTTTTTAAGAGAAGTGAAAATGTTGTTTCACAAATTGTTGGTGGGAGGGACTGAGAGGCAAGTGATTCCTGAAATACAGAGGAATGTATGTCGTCTGAGGGGGAATGACTGTACATTATATTGTCCATCAGCTGTTTAAGGCACTCAGAGTCTGTTTGCCTACACATGGCAGAATACGAAATTATTTGGCCTTTCAAATGCTTTCATTGATTCCCATATTGTTAATGACTACACTCTCGGCGTCTGATTATGGGTAAGAAAGAGTTCATTTTTAGATTTGATAACATTAGCAAAAGGTTCGTTAAAAAGTAGGAGAAAGTAAAATCTCAGTGGTGTAACCTCTGTGATTGGGTGTAGCCCCAGGGATGCATATTCTCATTGTCAGTGGCTCATGATCCGAAATTTCTCTAATAGTCACAGTCAGTTACCATAGGCAGATTCTTCTTATCTTTAAAAAAATTGTATATTTGTGAAAATGTTTTGTTGACATGGGGAAAAAAATTAATGGCTTCCAGAAGTCCGAATTCTGAATCGCCATACATCCGATATACCATATCGAATTGTATGTTGTTGTTAAAGAGCTACGATCGAAATTTGATTAAAGTTTACAGTTTATACCCCCCTAGTACAAGATGGTGTGTGTCCTTATTTGGTAGACGCGAGAAAAAAATAATAAAGAATGTATGGGGCATTTGGGGCATAGACATTAGCTAAAATGATTGGAAACCTGTATTGAGTCAACACTCAACTCCACAAATGATACACTTTTATTGTCAAGGATAGCTACCCCTTTCGCCTAAAAGCCTAACTTGGAATGAAAGGCTTGTCCTATCCATCTTCCGCTTAGCCTAGTTTGATCAGTAGTCCGAAGTTGAGTCTCCTGAAGGAATGCATTATCAGTTCTGAGATGTTTAAGATGAGTGAGCATTTTTTTTCATTCATCGGATAATTTAAGGATTTAACATTCCAGCTTATAAAATTAACTGGGAAACCCATAGATCTCCCAAAATGATTCACTATGCTCATAAGATGTAATCAAAATCGATCCTATGCAAATGGCCCAAGAAATCTGAACGGCAGTATGAACGAAATTTACAATAATTTACAAAAAGGTCAAATAAACTTAAAGGCCTGGAAGGTCCCTCTCATATATGGATCGAACCAGCATCAACAAGAACTGTAGTACCTGCTTTCAGTGACCACAGTTGAGAAAAGAAGAAAAAAGGGAGTAAGCTGGCCGGGACAGGACAACTTTCAGAAATCAAGGTGTAGTGATTTCCTTTGCAAAGGCCATGGCTTTTTGCTGATCCAGAAAATATTTAACATCTTTGTTGAATGAGATGCGGAGCTGGGCCAGAAACAAGATCCCATAACGTCGACCTTGGAAGATTTTGAATGTTATTGAACACTGTACTGGCCTTGGCCACTTTCGTGGTGTAGTCGGAAGATTGCGATCGATTGTCCTCGGTATCAGAGTGGTCCATGATCCCGGGCTCGGCGTAGCACTTTCTCCAAATGTAACACTTCTTCTGGATGGGATTAACCAAACTGTCGCAGCCGACTCTCGATGGATCATCGATCTCCACACATTTCTGTTCTTCATCGATGTGATCCATGAAGTATTTTGGATAGTGAAGTAGTTTGCCATTGCTTTCTCTAACACTTCTTTAAGTACTTTGTAAATAACCTCGGTAGAGTTTGAACCAGGTTCCTCCGCAATTCCCATGATTCTGATCTTACATCTTCGCATTCTCCCTTCCATATTCTTGCACCACTCCTTTAGTTTGGTTATCTCGAATTGTAATTCAGCCACTGTGGTCTGTAGTCTAGTTAACTCATCCGACCATGTTAATAGGTCCTTCTGCACGCTGCTAATCGTACTTCTCATAGCCTCCATCTCAGTGTGATTAGCCGCAGTGTTATTAGCAATTTCGGTCTTCATTTCTTTTAGTTTGTTCTTTAAATTGCCCAGTTCCTCGGCAAATATGTTCTTTAGCTCTGACATAATCACAGCAGATATGTCTGTGTGTGTCCAGATATAAATATTTTAGTATTCATGAAAGAAATGCACAGCGAAACACAAAACAAAAGGAATTTAGGTAGGAGCCATTTACAGTGCATCCTACTCCATCACCTGTTCACCAGTGCCCCCCATTTATACTAAGTTTGAACCAATTCTGTGGTGGAATATTGGAATGTCTAATGCATTCTAACATACTATTGTGTATGTCTAATATTCATACTTTTGCAGTTTTGGGACAGTTTTGCCCACACTACATTGGACACTGCAATCAACATAAATATTATCCACTCAGCTCTTCTATGCTCTGGGCCCGGGTACCTTCAAATATTTAGTATCCGCAAGTATTCTCGATCCGCAAGTTGGGCCTCTAACGGGCCTCCTGGTTATGCAAACAAAAAGCATAATGTAAGTGTATTTTGCTTATGTTTTCAGACCTACGCAGCTCCACAGTTTGTATGTTGGAATTCATTGTCTGGTTTGCATTGTATTTCACCAGAAGATGGCAGCAGACTGGTGTTATTGTGAATTGTAAATGTATTGTTATTGTAAATGCTGCTTTTGTAAGGCCGCTTGCAGGCCAAAAGTATTTCCATAAATTTTTTTATTGAGGTGGTGTAGAGAATCTGTACTGTAGTTGTGGATGGCGTTTCTGGCTTTTTAAAAGATGTCTGTAGAAGAGTAGAGCCTTTGAAATTGGGCAAAAATTGGGTTTGGGGATGCTGATTGAAGCACAACTTAGTCATTAATGGCTTTATAATTAAGAACAAATTAGTATTGTGCAAGTTTAAATCTATCAATTAAAAACGTCATTTTATGAGTGGAAATCGCAGATATAGATTTAAGACATATTTCTCAATGAGTCCTATCCAAATACGTTATTCCTCAACCTTTTCCCTGCTTTCTCACCATCCACATAGAAGTCAGTACACATCACAATGATATGTATTTGTTAAAAATATCATTTGGAAGGTATACATTTGAATACAATTGGTCCCCTTTTCTGCTTCCAATCTTCTGGAAAGACTTTCCTTTCGATGTTGGAACATGGGTGGTTGTTTCATGCAACAGCAAAAGCATGAGGACAACCGCAGGTGCCAGACATGAAGTCCTGGCATTCTGTGTGCCAGTTCATCTACAAGTTGTTTGCTAGTGTTGAGGTTATTATTCTTTCACATGAAACCCAGTGAACCCAGCATCTTTCTGGAACTTCTTGCATGAGGCTCTGCAAGGGGTTTCATCAAAACCATTTTCACCACTATTATACTTTACAAAACAGGCTGTATTTACAAAATGTCAAATATAACTACTCATAGATGGGTTAGGTATGCAAAACAAAACCCAGATGCCACTGCTAAGGAAAGTTGGCTGAAAGTTGGAGTGGTGTTGATTACATAAACATGATCAGTATGCAGTCACCAGCAATCTCATCATAAAAGTAAACAGCTGAAACATGCAACACAATGCAAACATAAACCATGTACTCTGTAATCAAGCACTGTGGTCTTAGGACTTTGAATTGTTAAATACTGGTTACCAAACATGGATTTAGAATTAAAAATTAAATCAATGGAATTGTTTAAAGTTAAGAATGTATTGCACTGGTCAAATTTTATGTTTATTTCTCTTTTTAAATGTAGCCATGTACTGTACATTAAAGTCAAAGTCAGATCTATATATAAAGTAGATTTTACAATGGAGCACTGTCTCAAAACAGCTTAACGTTTTTATAATGTCACCTAATAATAATAATCTAAGTCAAATCCCAATGTCTAGCGGGACAGTGGCTAGGGACAAACTCCCTAAACGTTTTCCCTGAGAGCCACACAGTTGCAGAATGACAGCATTCGTTTTACATTATGCCGTTTTTATGCCCTAAAGTGGTCAAAACTACATTTTGCAGCAGTCCACCCTCTAATCTTTTATATTTCAATAATGTGGGTGGTGCCACAACTACAGTAAAGGTCATGCACCTCCTTAAATTCAAATAACGACTGCCGTTATCCAAACCACATGCTGCTGTTTTCACCGCTAATTTGGGGAGTTTTCAAGTAAGAGTTTATTTTAAGATGACTATTCACAGAAAATGTAATTAGTTCATTAAAATTATGGAAAGGTAAACTAAGGAAAAACATTATAAGGCCACAATTTTATAAAGAACAGAGTTAATTTTAGGTACATTAGCAGATTTGAGCAAATTAGCAAACATTATTGTACTATATATATATTATCTTATAATATCAAATTTATGTCTGCACATCTTTTTAAAGTTTTAGTTCTATTTCTACAACCTTCTTGGGTAGCCTAGATGATTTATGTAAGAATTAAACTTATTAATTGTTACATATTATAAAATGTAATAATATGGGGCAGCACGGTGACTTGGTGGGTAGCATCGCTGCCTCACACCAAGAAGATCCCAGGGGCCAATCCCAGACCATTTTTACAGAAGGGGAAGAGCAGGGAAAGATGTGCAAAAGCGCACAAAGACTGGAATGAAGACCAGCAGAAAAGAGTATCATGGAGTGTTGAATCTTAATTTATAATTTTCTTTTTTACATTCCCGCGTCAAGCTGTTGAATGTTTGTAAACAGTATATTTAAGCTAAAAATCTTACTTCACTGTAAAGACACAGCTCATTGATGCTTTACACTGCTCTCTATTAGTCTCACACATACATTTTTCCCCCAAAAAAACTGTCTTTTATGTGACATCACAACACATTTCCTGTTGTATTTACAATGTGAGCAGGTATTTCAGAAGAAAGCAGGGAATTGAGTGTTGTGCAGAAACTGTGAAGCATACAAAAGGCCACGTCTTGAACAATGGTGTGCTTCTTTGCTTTTCTTTTTTCTGTCTCTGTTAGGGTTCGCAAGCAAAACTGCTAATGAACCAACCTATAATGAGTCTGGAAATCCAATGTTGGCTCACACAACGCACGCAGGACAGGATAAAAGTTAAAAGGGAGAGAGGATGGAAAGGGAGAGAAACAACCCAGGCTAAGGCAGTGGCAGTCCGGTGATGGACAACAGGGAGGCAGACTCAGGACATAAGCTGGTGCAGAAAGAGACATCATTCATGTAAACAACAGATTGCTCAGATGTAGGTATCAAGAAATAGCCCATATGTATAACGGACCCAGGTCCAGGTCAGACCCAGCAGATGACCAGTCTAGGTTTCAGAGCAGGATAGTGGCAGGAACATGCAGGTGGCCGGTGCAGAACTCAAACAAATCCTTCTTCTTAACACCAACCCTTTTGGCATTTCATTGCAGGTGTGACAATCAGGTCCTGGATATGATGCGATACCAGTGCTCAACTGGAGCAGAAGTGCACAGATTCACTTTAAATGCGTACCTCAGGTGTACTCACACTAGGCAATCTGTATTGTGTCCAGGCATGTTTGGCCTTAAAGTGTGATGCAATTTGACAAGTGTGATCCTGCTAATCATGAGCAGAAGAGAAGTCGAAAATCAGTGTGTGGCATAATCAGTACCTTTATTATAAGGTGTATGAGAGGGCTGTTTGACAGAACGCCCAAAACGAAACAAACAAAAAAAGGTTTTGTATGATGAGATCAAATGCACAAAAGGAAACAAAAAAACAATTAAAAAAAGCAATAACCAAAAATGCTGAGCTAGGACTGAAGTCTTTATTAAAGTGTGCATATATTCCTATTTTGTTTCGTTCACTGCAGAGTTTCAGGGGGGCATTCATTGAGGAGGGCAACTATCTTAATTTAAATGAAGGACCAAACATTTCTCTAAGACTGTCAATATAAACACATGCACCTCTGGTCCAAACCAGTATCTAGGATGTGTGCTTATAGAATATGTCAGTAATGTCTGTCTGTGACCCGTTTCCAGGAAGTTCCAGGAGCAGGAGTGTCCCCCATCACCAGAGCCCATGCGCAAAGAGAAGGACAAAAGTGGCTGCCACTGTGTGATCTTCTGATTGGCCTTTCACCATTGGCGCTCCCTCAGCTGCTATCACCGATCCCCGCCCCCTGCCTTCTGACATCACATCCTATGTGGATAAATGGCTGCCTTTCTGACACATGCTTATCTTCAAAACAATATCAAAAAGCAAAATGGCAATTTCTCTCATTGCCTTATTGGGGGTCGCCATGACCTCTGGGACTTCACTACTAGATGAACCAAACAAAAAAAGAGAAATAAAATTGTTCAATTCAATGTAATATACTGACACCATGACGCAGAGTATATTAACCATGTCCCAACACTATGGATTGCTTTTAAAGGTTCGCTAAACATGAATTACTTTTTCCATTCTGAAGGATTTTATTTTGATACCTTATGTGACATTTCGGGGTTATGAAGTGACTAAAACAATCCAGCCAACACAGGAATGTTAAACACGGCTTAAAGCCACATTTGTTTGGAGAGACATGGTGTGGAGCTTTTTGTTGTGCGTGATGATAGTTGTCTTTTGTCTTTGTGCTAATCAGCTACTGTACATAACAAGATGAAAAACGCCTTTAAGATAACATGTTTGCCACACACACTGTCAGGTCAGCTGATGTGTGTTAAAACAAAATGTGTTTAATTAATGTAATTTACATAGACAAGCCTTAACCATACGCCAACTGTTACCACCAAAACAGCAATCCTGTGCTGCGATTGGCTCTCATCAAAGTGCCATGTTCTGTCAGTCTGGTCGGCTTCTGGTGAACTTGTGATATTAATGTACTTCAGACTGGGTAGAGATATAACTGTATTTACATCATGTTGGAAACGTGTCTCTGCCGCTCAGTTTTATAGTCTGTCCTCACACACTCTCAGGTCGCCATGTACACACTGTTCTTACCGCATTAACTCAGTGTTCCAATGCACAACTGGGTACCTCTTAAAGGACCATCATTAGATTGCGCCCTCAAGGAACACCAACTACATGGCTAAAAGTATGTGCCCTAAGACAACGAAAGATCAGGAGTAGGAAGGATATTACGGAGGAGCTCACTGGCTTTAAGCATAGCATAGTCACATATAATGTCATTCATATTTTTCTCCTTGTGCAAAAAAATTTTCTAAATCTAAATAGGCAAAATCGAAGCCATGAAGATGAAATAATTGCCTGCTCAGAGATGGCTAAAAAAAATCTGCAAATCTGCTGCACTGAAAGTTTCCTAGAACTCAGTGGGCCATAATCCTTAAATCAAAGAAGGACTCTTTTTAGAACTTTTTGCTGACCAAAATAAGTAATCGGGGGAGAAAGATCTTGGTAAGAGAGGAGACCAAGAACCCAAATGATACTCCCTTTGGCTAAGCTACAAAGAGTGGGCGACTTACAGACTTCAACCTGGGCTTTATGGCAGAGTGGCCAGACAGAAGCCTCTCCTCAATAAATGAAACAAAAATGTCTGTCATATAGGACCTAAAATACCTAAAAACAACATATAGCAGGACCACAAATCATCCGTCCCTCAGTAACACAATAGGCGCTTTTGCTCCAAACTGTTTTAAGAACTAAGTTGGGAGAAACTATAAATATAAAAGAAAATGAAGCAATAAAAAGACACATTTGAGTTTATTTCAACTAGATAATCAGAAAAGCAAATGAAATTGTTCAGTTACACAAATGAGATGCAAACTCAATTATCGTGATTGAGTAGCAAGTGACATATTCATGGTGTGAACAGAAACATGTCAAACTGGACAAGAGTGCATCACATTGACTGTTCAGTAGGGTGTATGGTCACCCAAGACTGCCAAAACACACTGACAGTGATGGAGCATGGACAGGATCAGATTATCCAGCAGTTCTTATGGGATCTTCTTCATATTCATTTAAAAATATCCTCTCATTTTTATGCACAGTGGATTTGGGTGGTGGATCATTTTGAGTACTGCGGTGCTGCTAATGTGGTGGTGGTGTGTTAGTTTGTGTTGCGTTGGCTTGAGTGGATCAGACACAGCAGTGCTGCTGGAGTTTTTCAACACCTCAGTACCAGAGTGCATTTACATGCACATAATAATTTTACATTTTGTCAGAGCAGATAGCTGCTTTAGTGCATGTAAACTTACTCACTGCTGGACTGGAAATACTCCAGCAGCATCCTGTAGGTACCGTCATGTGAGCGCCGAGGAAGGATCAGAGAAACACAAACTGTGCAAAAATGGATGAGCTACTGTCTCTGACTGAGCATCTACAAGGTGGAGTACTACGGTAGATGTAGATGTAAATAAGTGGACACTGAGTAAACTGTGGTTTAAAGCTCCAGCAGCACTACTGTGTCTGATCCAATCATACAAGCACAACACACACTAAGACACAACCAGTGTGTTACTGCAGTGCTGAGAATGATCCACCAGCAATATAGTACCTGATCTGTGGGCGTCCTGACCATTAGGGACCAGAGTGAAGAGGATTTTCTTAACAACCATAACAAAGTATGTAGAGAAACAGATGAACTACAGTCTGTAGAATGTAGAACTACAAAGGGCATCTATACTGCTCACATAAAATAGATAGGGGATTCTTTAAAATGAATTATCCTGTAATAAAATATCCTCAAATTTTTGTGAGCAGTATATATGGTAAATAAAATATATATGGTAAATAAAATGGATATATATATATATATATATATATATACACACACACAGTCGATTACGGTTAATCGG
>JAUZSU010141976.1:0-15450 GCA_034780255.1 Parotocinclus maculicauda | reverse complement strand
CAAAGAAGGCCCAAGACGATTGAACAGTTAGAGGCCTGTATTAGACATGAATGGGAGAGCATTCCTATTTCTAAACTGGAGAAACTGGTCTCCTCTGTCCCCAGACGTCTGTTGAGTGTTGTAAGAAGAAGGGGGGAAGAAGGGGGGTTTTTATTCACAATTTGTTTAGTGTCACAACTTTTTTGGAATCCTGTTTGTAGCTAGTAAATTTTTCTTTAGGAAGAATTTATGAACTTTAATAGACAAGGCATTACTCTCTATTTAAAAAGAGCATAAAAGACAAGAGTGGGAAAAAATTAAGGATTTTCTGCCTTTTTCTGTGCAGGGAAACAGACCTGTTTTAATTATCCTACTCCAATTCATATCCTGCTGCACATTTGAACTTCATGAGGCACACCCATTACTAAGGTGGACTACAGAGACAATGCAGATAAGGCCAATAAACTTAAGCTCTTAATCTAGTTCTTACCAACAGCAGAGATAATGACCAATTAAAAGCCTCTATTAAAGAATACATGACAAAACAGCAAAGTGAATGTGATCTTAAAGTTGTAGCTTATTCCTCGTAACCCATGATAAAGAGGAAAAAAACTACAGTACATCCAAAACCTAATAGAAAAAAAGCTTCTGTATCTTAGACTGTCAGGTCAGATTGTATGAATGTATATTTAACTGTACAGCAAATCAAAGCTACCATAAAACCATGATCATAGCCACAACCCACCAGTAAACCTCACGAAAGCTCTGGATTACTTATTTTTTTTCTCATTCAATTACCTTTAACTCCAGGTCCCTCTTCATCATTTCCAGGATGATGTAGCAGCCAATCGAGTGACCAATCAGAACCAGCTGTGTGTCTCGTGGCACATGCTTCAAAAGAAAGGCCAGTTTGTGCTCAATCTGCTCTTTCAATCCAAACACGTCTGACTCGGTCACTGATGCATCTTAAAATAGAAAACATAGTTAAATATGAAGAGCATGCCTCTTATAAAGGACTTGAAGCTATAAATTATTTCATATATATATCTTATTACCAGTAAAATGAACTGGTATTAATAATAACTGTTATTACAGCTGAACTCAAGTTAAAACACTTAACATGCATTTTTTTTTATCACTCATTTTTTTATTTTTTTTTTTATTTCTCTAGACAGGTAAATGAAGACCCTAGCTTAAAATCCTGAACAACGCTTGGCAGGTAATATTAACATTACCCAAGTGGCACTTAAAAAGGTCTGTGCTAGAGTGTGGATGAGTGTATGCAAAGAGAAAACATACTGACAAAGCTAAAAAACTGAGTGAGTAAGATGTGGGAGGATAGAGGGGCAAAGCTACACCATATATCAGAATAGCGAATTATGATGGAGGAGGATTTAATAATGAAAGGCTGCAGGTGGGAGAACAGAGACACGGAAGATAAGCATAACTCACATCTGAGCAAGGAGGTCAAGATTAAGATCTCTGTTTTAAGACAACACCGTACACCTGGTTACTTGAGTAACAATTTTTTTTAATGGTTTGGCAAGATGAACTTCATAGAGACCCACGTTATTAAGGACAGTTTTGGTATTTAAAAATGGCATACACGCACACACACGCACACACACGCGCGCACACAGTGTAATATTGAAAAAAGCACAACTTCTGTAGTGTTAAAGTTATTGATATATTTTAAATAAATTTCAATGCACAATTTCAATTTAAACATAAGATATTTCAGGTGCAAATACAATGCTCACAAAAATTAGGGGACATTTCATTATGGGATATATCAATTTGAAGTATCCCCTAATTTTTGTGAGCAGTATACATGGACACCGTTTCAGATCCAGAGTTGAATGAATTATAACCCTTAGGGACTCACGGGTGCTACCACTCAACAACTGTGACTCTTTTAAATGTTAACCGACCCACATAGGCAGGAAAAGGTTAGGAAAAAGATATCTGAATTATTTCTGCTTGAAATTTGGGAATTTGATCAGGTATGAAAATCAAAACCCTATCATAACTGACAAATCCATGTATGTTGGATATAATAAGACTTAATCAACATTAAACTACTTAAAATATATTACGAATATAAAACGACCAGCACAGTTCCCAGATACAGTGGATAAACTGTTCAGCCCAACCTATTTTGTTTATTGTTGTATTGCTGTAATCTTAAGTCGCATTTCCTTGCAGATGTTGTGAAAAGTGCTTTTACGCTTAGAAAATTATACCTTTATTAATATATTTGCTAAATGTTTTATGCAACAGAAGAAATTACAGTTTGCTAACTTTCTGTGAATCTGCTTTTGGCACCGCACTTAAAAGGAAAAATAGCTCCTGTCATCAAAGCTCAGAGGTTTCTATACTGATAAGAAATAGGCCTGTTTATTAATCTGAAATAGTTCTTAAGCGCCTTTTGAGAGAGCAACTGGCATTTACCATCTCATGCAAGCTACACATAAAAATAGAGTCCAGAGAAAGATAAAGAGGCTGATTGACCTGCAAGACATGCAGACATGTGAGAGATAAAAAGAAACTGCTGATAGGAGGAACCAGTGAAATCTATAAGAAAAGTTCAGAACATTAAATCATTTTTATGGCAATAAATACCAGTTCATGTGAGAGATAAGGCACTGAGTCCATTTTTAAGAAGAATGAGGAAGCGAGACTACTCGAGTGTCTGCATTAAGGGATTAAACTGCCCCCATTGCCTTGTGTTAGCACAGCTGTACCATGAAACATTACCGTCTTACGTGATCAAAGAAAATCCATCCCATGCTAACAGAAAAAGGATCACAAAGGATGGTAATGGAATCAGTGTGGATATTTGTTATAGCTGGACATAGTGATTTGGACAGTGGGTTAGGGGATTAAAATACCACATACAACACAGCATATGTGTATTTGTGTGTGTGTGTGCGCGCGCGTGCGACAACCAGTCCTACAATCATGAGTTTGTTGCTCTAGATTTGAATTAAT
Organism: Parotocinclus maculicauda; assembly: GCA_034780255.1. Lineage (NCBI taxonomy): Eukaryota > Metazoa > Chordata > Actinopteri > Siluriformes > Loricariidae > Parotocinclus > Parotocinclus maculicauda. The sequence goes on along the minus strand of JAUZSU010141976.1, from coordinate 12,480 downwards.
TATTACAATTATTTATAAAACTGTCTTCTTTCATACTCTACTTAAAGAGTGTATTTCTGCATTAAAACAAATATACCCATTACATGTCACATTACCTGAATGGATTTCTAAACAAATACATGTGATATATAAAGGGGGTGCTAATGATTTAAAGCCATGATTTCCAACCAAGGGTCCAAGACCCCATCAGGGGGCACCAACCATGACAGGTGGTGCGCAAGGCTTTCTGTGCTCTGTGGTGCTCTGAGTTTGTCAAGATATGATATTCACATGTAATCCAGACTTTTGTAATTGCTTGTTTCTCGGATGTCTCTACTTAATTTTTTTTTATTATTTTTTTTTTAATTTCAACCATTGGTCCTGCACGGATCCGAGAAATACCCCCCCAATTTCTTTTTTTGTTTTTTATTTTTCAAATATGATCGTCGGCGGATCCACGAAACAAGCAATAAAAAAAGTCTGGCCTTAAATACAAACTTTAAAAAGATCACTCACTGAAAAACAATCTGTATATAAAATTACTTAAAATATTTTAAGTCAAAAAGTAATTAGAGGAACCCAAAATAAATTGAAAAAAAAAAAATGCTCCACCTCCAGTTATCCCTGATTGAATTCTCACCCCGGAGAATTCAAGTTTGCATGTTCTCCCTGGTTCCGTTTTCCTCCCACATTCCAAAGACAGGTTTTAAGTCAACTGGTGGTTCTAAAAGTGCCATAGTATGCATGATTGTGTGCATGATTAAGAAACCTGGAACCAAGTCCCACTTTGCACTTTTAGAAGTTTTATTTTTAACAGTTTTAGTTTCAGTAGGTTAATACTCTCAAGGTGGCTGATATTGAGCCTCAGTATTGAAGTAAAATAAACAGCTAAATCTCTGGACGAGGGGTTCTGAAAACCAAATGAAAGAATCTGAGAGAAAGATCACTGAGATAAACAACAAATATTACTTGTGTATTTGATCCCACCCTACTAAAACATTGTACTGATGATAAATAGGGGTCACTTAAACAGGTATGTGGTAGACAAAGTATAACTTTTAATTATATCACATCTTTCATCTGTGCTGCTGTGGCAAAGTCTAGCTCTTGGTGGCACACAGTGATTGCAGGGATTTTACTCATTCTGCCCATGACCAGGTTTCATGATACAAACAGTAATTGATGTTTCATCTGGTAGACAGTCACTCAATCCTGCATGAATAACTGCATTATTATAACTGCAGTTGGGTGAACGTTCACCATGTGTTCACAATAAACAAGGAACTGGTTAATGCTTCGATTTGTAGCGATAGTTATGTCATCTGGTGGAGCCTTAGGACTATTCACGGAACACATGAGGCAATATATCAGGTCACTGTGAGCACACGTTGCATTTGAAACTTAAACTTAGAATTCCTGTCTGTCCTCCAGATTTCTGGATATTAACAACTTCAATTTTTACCAATTATTTTATTCTTGATACTCAACCACATGAGAATTCAAATATGTGGAATCATGGCTGGGACTAATAAATATAGTTTAATGCTGTATGTATATCTATAATCTAATAAGATGTGAATGGTCTCTGAAGACTCTTTTGTCCTTCTGCAGACTTGATATGACCAGCTTCCTCTTTCAATTTCCTATCTATCAAGTTGGGCAGCGAAACTGCTGTTTTTGGAGTTTCTGGCCATTTGTATTTGTGGTTTGGCTTATTACAGGTGGGCTTGGTTAATGTCTTTCCCACATATCAGTCTCAATAAAAACATCTACAGGGGTTTATGATTGAAAATACAGGACGTGTTCATATGCTGGCACGGGGAAGAGGAGAAAGAGGCTGCCTGGCTCAGCTCACCAGCATCATGCATATTCAATATTCCACCTCCCAGCATGGCTGGACTCAGATAGGACAATCCCTTTACCTCAGGGTCTGGAAACTGCACATTTCCACCAAACACATCTAGGGTTCAGCAAGCTGCCCATAAATTCTGCATGTCCTGCATAAGGCTTATACGGCTACATTAAAGAGTAATAACGAAATAAAATATTGAATGCTGAAAAGATGTGTATAAAAATATTGGCACCAAACATGACAAACTCTTTTCACAGTTTGGCACAGTTTTTACGCTTTTTGCATATGATGACTCATATTTCACAGGACAAACCTTTCAATTGTTTGCTGCCATCTACTGACTTCCTGGGAACAACAGACATTGACTGGATAACAAGGGATAATTATAACAGACACATATACAAGTACCGCATATAATAAATAAAACACACTTTAAAAAATGAGTATACAAGCTATAATTGTGTAATCAATGTAATGCCTAGTCATTAGTACCATTTCTTAAGAAACAAGAAAGCTTATCAGGTTTTACATTTTCATCAGCCAAAAACAACCTCATCCATAGTAAAAAAATAAAAGTTTATTATTTCGTATAAGCTTTGTGACTGGCCAATTCTGTTTCATTCCAACTAACTTGTTTATAAAAGCTGAAGTGTTGCTGATGCCTGAGGAATTTTAAGATCAGCAAAAAATTAGAAGGCACACTCATCAAAAGACATGCTTCCCAACTGGTAACGAAGGAAAAGCAAGTAAACATTCATCAAAAATGTAAACAAAATTGTAGCTTTTGGGTTAATCCTGACTCCTTTTCTGTTTTTCCAGTATTTATTGCAAAAAAATCAAATTGCAATGACATTTTCCTGTAGTATTGTGCAACCCAAATTCAATGTGCTAGGAAAATGAAAGAAACAATTAGTCTTGTGAAACAGTTTGGACCTTCTGGCCAACATTTTTTACATTTATGTATTAATTTTATTGAAAGTGAAAACAAGTCAACACAATTTCTGCATTGAAGGATCTCATACAGTCTAACTCTCAACAGTTTATATAGTGAATTTAGACAGCTCTTCGTTTTTTTCCATAAATAAATTGTTAAAATCATCCCAAGTACTGATATCTGCACAGCGGTTTTGTGTCGCCTGCTCAAATGTTTTTTGCTGTAATGCATGGAATTTCTTGCTATAACACATGCAAAAATAAGAGTAAAATATACAATGAAACAGTTTCTGTTGACTTACAATGTGTTTCTTTTCACACACACCTTGTAATCGATTACTAAAATAGAAAAATTAGACACTTTGTAATAAGAAATACGTGGAAAATATACTGTAGGTAGATGTAATATGTAATTAAGAACTTAATTTATACACTAATAAACACTGAGTGTGGAATTTATTAGTGTAGATGTTTTACCTTCAACCATATCCATTGTGTCTGGGGGCACACAGTGTCCAGCGTGGCTCACTGCCCATACCGGGTATCGCTGTTTAAATGCCTGATAGAGGGTCCACATGAAAGTCTTATAAAAGCCCACTACGCCAGGGTTTCCTGTGTGGGACAGAAAAGAATCAACACATTTTATAACAAAACACTATTTTAAAAAGATGCTGAGGTGACATCTGGCAAGAGTTACTCAGTCAAAAATACATTGCTAACATAGCACAGTAGGCCTGTATTTACTATAAATGCTGGTATCCAATGACACATCAGGGGCAAACATTTTGGGATGAACTAATCAGATCCACCTGAGACAAATGTGTGCAAGCTGTTAACGTTAAAAGAGCGACACTAATACCCCTAATAGTCTGAACTGACATAGCATTACATACTTTGGGAAAAGAAATGATTTATTTACTTGGCAGATGATTTTAAAGAGGCAAAAGACAATCCAAGCATCTAGCTGAGTATTTTTTATGGATATAGCTTACTGTTTGACAGTCTTGGGATTAAAACAGGACAGAGGTGGCTTACTGGACCACCAATCATAAAGTTGATAGAAGTAAGAGTACTACATTTACAGTACTGCATTTAACATCAGTCGTACCCAGAGCAACTAACTTACTACAACCCCAGATCAGAAAATGTTGGGACAGTATTGGGAAAAAATATATATATTCTCATTGTTTTTATCATTTTACACAATTTAATTTGCTAATATACATCCATTGCTGCAAAATCTTCTCAAAAGCATTTGGAACAGTAAAACATTTACCACTTTCCTTGTCACGGTATTTAAAAGATGTTTTGGCACAAAAGCAAGCAATTAAGTGTCACAGGTGTCATTCCTACCACGTCTGCAAAAGTAAATCCAATTCCTCAGAATGATCTGGAATACTGATTTGACCACAATACATGTTTCTGTCGTGTGACGGTCCATCCTAGATGCAGCTGGGACCAGAAACGTTAATGCCATTTCTGGACACGATCAACATAAGGGTTCTGTTTTATGTGGCATTTGTGACTGTGGCTTAATAAAGGTTTAATAAAGTAATCCCTTGTCCATGTAATTCTATCAGCTATTGTTGAATGGTTCTTGATGCAGTGCCTTTCTGAGTGATCAAAGTTCACTCAGTTTATCTTCTGTCCAGGTTTCCACCCTTTGGCCTTTATTCCTTCAGATTCATTGAATCAATTACTGACATTATGCACTGCACAGGGAGAAATATGCAATATTTATTTGAGAAATAGTGTTTTAAGCATTGCTCATTTTCCCAAACATTTGTTGACAAACTCGTGATATTTTGAAAAACAGACTTTGTTTGCACCAAATCATGATTACAATCACCTCTTTTCACCACCTGTGTGAAATCACATGCACGGTATGCTGCATTGTAAAGATGAAGTTTTTGTTCACCCACCGCCCCACAGTGATTCAACTTACCACCACAAAAAAATTAATATGTAACCATCACAAATTAAAAATCCAGGACATGTAATTTAAATGAGTTGTAAGACCTGCTCATTATCATCATTTCAGTGCTTATACGGCACGCAGTGCCAGACAAACGTAGCACAGTATTCAGTCTGCTCAAGCTGATGCTGCATGCATTAAAGAAAACAGTCTGCACCAGAGGTTAATAATAAGGATAATAACCTTACCAGACAACATAAATATATGTGAGCAGACATTAAGTGTTGCATGCCTGCATAAAGTCGATTACAAAGTCTTATGCAATTAGGTGTTAATATTATGATGCTGGTTCAAGGCAAAAATAAGGCTGATCTACGACTTGAAATATGAGGTTGGAATCACATAGTGATGCACATGAAAATCTTTTCCTTTAAAGCAGTACAGCATCTGGTCTCAGTAATCAGATCTTCTTGATTCAATGGTTTAAATCACCAACAACTTACAAAAACCTGTAAAACAAGAAGTTATAAGTGGTGGAAGGAATTTAAAGGCGTTAAAGGCAGCTGTGTTATGTGAGAAGCAGTTTGCGCTTGAACGCAAATTATTTGGCTTGATCTTCCTGGCTGTGAAAATCTCAACAATGCATCCTTTTGTTTCGATATTTTCATTCAAATTTCATTACTCATTAATGAGAATACAAAATACAGCTGCCTATTGAGTAATGTTAAAGGGTTGGATTTCAAGGGTATTTAATGTTTGGAATCAAGTTTCTGTGTCACATTACAACACCACTCCCTGTGTGTATACACATACGCACGCACGCACGCACACACACACGCGCGCACACACACACACATGGGTGAACAACTTAGTAAAGTTTTGAAGGGTTGGAATAACCCTCAATCATTTTAGGCTATATCTCTTGAGTTATACTGACATTAATCGGCTTCTAACAAACAAGTCCACATGTTAATCTAGGGTTGCAGCAGTTTTTAACAATAACAAAATACTTGATATTTTGTTGTTGACCTTTAGACCCAGGTACTGCCGTCCCCAACACATCAAGAATCCAGCACCCTGGACAGCCACCACAGTGCTACCACAGACAGTTCCACGTCAAAACAATACAAATCAAAATGAGGTGAGACCAAGATCATTAAACATTGCATGGCTAAAACCAAACCAGCACATTAATTGTACATGACTGAAATCACTTCATGAGCAGAAAGCAAGGGTGATGGTCTAGGTGAAGCAAGCTGCATTTATGTTATTCACTCCTTGAGTTTTTGTGCCCCACAAGACCTGATTTCCAGCCAGCACCAAGTACGGACATACTTACTGACATACATAGTGACTGGACTGATTTTATTACTCTTTGTGACTGAACTTGCAGAACTTTTTCTAGTCATAAACCAAATATAAGTGACCAAAAACCTAATGCAGTGGTTACTCACTTTTTCTGAAATGCCTCCTTTTTGTAGATAAAAAAGATATGATACTTGTCTTTTGCTTCCCAAACCCACTTGAATTTTTGTCAAACTTTGTAATTTATACAAACTGCAAATTCTATTTGAAGGAAACAAAATACAGTGACAATCAACATTGTAATGGAATGATTACAAGTTTCATGCATTGTGTCTTTTTTATGTTAATTCATTTACTGAAAACGGTCATTAATAATCTTATTTTATGTAATTAGAATTCATATTAGGTCAATTTATTGCAACCGATTAACACGTCTTTGAAGTGTGGAATGAACTGGAGTACCAAAAATAAACCTATGAGACACGGTGGCGAACATCTCCTAAAGAGAACCAGGGATAATTACTTGCATGATGCCACTTTTCAGTCTGAATCTGTGTCAATGCTTTCCAAATTTCCACTAATGCCTTTCATGCCATAACTTCTTTGGACATCACCATAATGTTTGGGGCACTATCAATGACCAGACAAAATCAACAACATTCCCAAAAAACTACACTGTAATTTACATGAACACATATTTGCTTTGTGTCTCTTTATATGTAGACAACATTAACATTAAATGTGGAGTTTGTGTGTTATGGGAACAATGCAGACAGGAAATCTGATTTCCCTTTGGCCATTATTGTTTTGATACGATTCCAATGGAACATATCCAGTCAAATCAGTGATGAAAACAAGTCTTGTCTGTTTCCGTGCACAAAGAAACAATGTAAAGCCAGCATTCCTATATTCTGAAAAGAGGTAACAGAAGCATGATCTAACCTCTCATCTTCCTCATCATTTCCCCCTCTCCCCAAGTTCATAAATTCAGCACTGTTCAGTGAAACATTAAACAGATACCACGCCGGCTGTGTCTGACCCCAAGACTGCCTGGACTACCACGCCACTGACGTAGCCTTGCAGGTGCAGGGCCTAATCTCTATCTGACACACACACAAACACAAAGAGTTCTAAATCAACTATTATAGGCTAGCAGAACAGTGATGTGTAACCCATAAGGGTTTAAGAGGATAAAATATTTTGTCAAATTTGAAAAGTGTTGAACAGTTCTAGCTTGGGACATTATTCGAAATTTATCAGCTGAACAAAAGTGATCCTTTTTCATTAATATTATCTTGAGTTATGTACCAATACAGAATAACAAATGTAGGCTCATGTTGCATATTATAAACCTGTTTTTGATAGGGTATTAGCTTTGGTCATTGTTTTCCCATATAATATTATAAGCATTTTTCTGTATATTAATCTACATTTATTGCTATAGTGTTTAAATTTAATTAACTATATCCAGATCATTCTTTTATGCATTCACTTTTCATGCCTCCTTAATCCTATGCATGATAATGCGTAGTCTATCCGGCAATACAGGATGCCAAGCCGAAACCAATCCTAGACAGAGCACCAATTTACCTGCATGTCTGCTTGCTCGCTCACTTGCTCTACTAAGATACTTAAGAGACAACAATTATTTGATTTTAAAGGAATAGCTATAAGTTTTGTCTCATATTATGACAGCTATTGTACTGGCAATTTTACTGTGGATGCTGTGTATGGATTACTGCGTATCCTTCATTTGCAAACTGTAAAGAATATTATTGTGCAATACTCTGGAAACCACAGTGATAACCACCTGCTAAATGTCCAACAGGCATAATATAACACAGATAAATTGCTCTTAAATGTGGTTTCCCTTCTTTAAATGAAAAACAAGTGATCCCCTTAAATAGTTGATACATGTAAAAGACTATTACATATGTACAATTATTTTTCACTGTCAGTCTGTGTATTAAATTATTTTAAATGTTTGTATTGTTAGAGGGGGTTGGTCTTTGTTTGGGAAGGGGGACAGGAAAATTTATTACACGTAAGGAGGGGTCATCCACAAGTTTGAATACCAGAGGTATTAGGCAGAGACAACCAAAGAAGTAATGGGGGAGGGGGTAGTGGAGAGTAATTTGAGCACTGTGCAATGTTTCCATATTCTATGAATGTGGGAAACATCCTGAAAGGAACAACCACACATTTCAAAACATTATTTTATAATAATTTTAGCTCATATACAACAAATCAATGCATTAATCAATTATTAGTTTGCATATTCAGCCACTAAAAAGTTAATGGCAACACATTACAGGACAAAGGAAAAACTAGTAAGAATTTCTGTATTATTATTACACATATATACAAATGTGATAGCAAGGGCAAATGGATGCAGCTGCCTGGGAGTTGCAGTGCATAGTATGTTAAATAAAGTGCAATACAAATGTACAAACATCTGAAATTATTCCGGTTTTAATACAAGCTCTAATCTCTCACATGGAGCAAATTATAAATACCTTAACTGCAAATAAACAAACAAATTAGAAATAAACTAGAATGGAGGATGTCATCCAGTCAATTAAAAGTAATTTCACCATAATTCTTCTATTCTCTCAATCTGATAAGTCTGATGACTAGTCTACGTTTTTATTCAAAACATTTTAAAAGTGGGTCATTAATTCAAGCTCCTAGACAAATGCCTAATTCCCAGCAAGATGCTATCAGCTGTCTAATAAATCAAAAGAGGTGATGTAACCAAAGAAAAGTCAATAAATCTGAGCACAAGCCCTATCTATAGATCCATTCTCTCCTGACTACCTGGAATTTGACCTCATTGGACAAATAATTAACAACAGCATGTGTTGTAAGTTTCCCTGCCACCAAAAAAATGCCACAAATGGACAGAAAAATATGTTATGCATTTACACCACATTTTAAACAGAAATGAATCTTACATTTTAACCAGCCATATGGCACAACCCCAGTTTCTTGAAAATCTTAAACTCAGATATATGCTAAATCCAAATATTAAGTAAAAAGGTATATCAACCACACGCCACCAATGCAGAACTACTCCTCTTTTATCCAATGTGTATCTGAATCAGAAGATCTCTCAGTTAACCTAAATTAACCTTTTTACAAACAGTCTTTAAAACCAAGAAAACTACTCTGTCAAACTGGAAATCAAGGAAATCTATTACCATCAATCAATGTGAAAACTTTCGAATACAGTATATGTCAGTAGAAACTACTTAATCACTGATAAAAATAAAAAATAAGCGATTGAATATAGAATAAAACCCACAGTCAGCACTTAATAGCCTCTTGCATTGAGATGACTCCTCTAGCTCACATAAAGAACAAAATAATATCTAAACAACAAAAGAAGCAACATTATACACTTATCTGATGCCTTTGTCCTGAATGCATGTCACACACACACACACACACACACACACACACACACACACACACACACACACACACACACACACACACACACACACACAAAGTATTTGAAGTCTGAAAGTAAATCTCACTTTAGCATTGTACATTTGTGTTTGGTGCAGTACCCAGAGCGCCTCTAATGTATGTTGGTTGGTGAGTAATTAATTTATTAAAATAGGACATATACAACATCCCTTTTTTCTACTCAAATATGTCATTACCTGTATCTTAATGTTAACTTGAATGTTTAGACTATAGTGGCTAAAAAAGTGCAGTCCACACATACTCAGAATCATACTACCCTAAAATCATTCTGCAAAATGATTCTTATCTACATTCTGAAAATGTTCTATATACAAAAGGGAAAAAAAATATTCCACTCCATTATGTTGAGTTATTATAGTAGATTAAATTGTCAGCACCTGCTCTGAAGTGGGAGGACTGGCTTTCAGTAATACAGCTTAAAGTAATACAGATTATTGTTTTATAATTTAGTTTTTATTTATTTTATAATTTTTTTATTATTTAAACTTGATTGCTTTTTTTTCACTTTTTATATCATTCAGTATGTTCCTAAATGTGTTTTTACTGTATGTATTTGACCCATGTTGTTTTACTGTAATGTATTTGATATGAAGGTATTTTCCTTACTTGGCTAAATCAAAAATGAGGGTCACTGTCACTATACTCTGAGTTTAAATAAAGGGTTTGATTTGATTCTGGTGAAATGATGGAGATTATTGTTGTTATCTCCGGGGAAAAGGGCACAGGCTCTACAATAACAGCCCTTTGCACAGACCATAAAGAGTGCATTGAGTACAATGCTCAGTGACATTCAGAACTGAAGAGAAGCAGTCACTCAGCACAGTCACGTTTAAGGTCATCAGCCAGAGTGGGCTTTCACCAACACCTGTTGTGCTTACAAAGTTCAGCAAGAAGTCAACACATGCTGAAAAAACACGATCCAGACTATATACTTGGAACAGTGTTTGAGGTCTAATGACATCATTGTTCCACACTATTTTTAGACCATAACAGAATTAGAGCCCTTAAAAATAAGTTCTGACCTAAGTAATGACAGGCCAGAAAATGATCTTTCGAGTGAACTGGTGACTGTCATAAAAATAATCACTATCAATTATATCATTATCTCTTGACATTTGGCAGTCTTATAACTGACAGCAGTATACCTTTACATAGCCCCAACCTAGTGTCAGACTCAGCAACCATCAAATGGAGTGTTAATCTAAAGTGACTAATTCACAAATTAAACACTTTGATATTTGAGATTCAAAGGGAGACCAGACTAGTAGAATGACAAAGAGGCCACATAACAGGTGTCTGAACTAAAGATGCATCAGTTCAGTTTCAGCAGAAACAGTATGAATAGTCATATGGTCCGATGAGTCAACATTCCCCTCTTTCCTACATCTATATGGATTTATTTTTAAAGAAAGCCCAAGGCTACCTTTAACATGCAACATAGACTGTCAGTTTAAAAACAATGAAGATTAACTATTGAGTATAATGGTAGAACTTCCAATATGGTGAAAATCATGAGAAACAAATAGGCTGTAAAAATATCTGCTCTTTAACTCCAACTTCCTCTTCTGCTCATGGATGTACAGGGTTAATTGGCCATTGAGGTGACCAGCTGTTTACAGGCCCAGAGCTAAAAGACTGACTTTTATTTCCTATTATAGTTTATTACGATTTTATTGATCAGATGGACATTAAACGCTGCATACCTGTACTGGAGTGGTTTAATAAACACTAGGATATAGCCAACAGCTTCCATAGTGTCCCTAATCACCTGATTTTAACATTTTCGATCCAATAGTGAAATATCTGGAGCGCAGACCATATATAGGATATGCACCTCCATCATCCCTCAAAGATTTAGAAGTTTTTCTTCTTAAAAAATAATCCAACATCCCACCACCATCCACCAGGACTTGCATGACATTTAAGATCCTAATATTATCTTGCTGTTATTAATTTCAGTTTCTGCTACTTAAAACAACAACTTAATTACACTAATCTTGAATAATCTGTATTAGGCCTAATTTAGGTCAGATTTAGCAAGATAAAAAATTATTGTAATTAGTATTATTGGGTGTATTATTATTAGTATTATTATCATTCTAGATGATATTTATGATCAAATGATACAAAAACCTGATATATTTTTGTTTAATATAGTATGTACTCCTGAACTCCTGATCAAGTAAAGTCAATTCTCACTTACAATAATGATCCAGTTTTTACCAAAATAAAATGGAAACAGGCGACGAGAACATACAGCGACTATTCAGCCAAGAGAGTTGCTGCAGTCCAAGCCTTAAATCATCACATGAAGCCTGAAAGTAAATCATATTAGATACAATGAACAATATTTGACAACATATCCAAAGAGAGTCATTCATATCAGTCAGGTGGAACAATTTTATCTAATCTAAGCAACTCAATCACAAATCGTGTAAGAGAATGTAGCCAGAAAACATTTTAGTAACTTTATCCTTTAAAAAATTGTTCCCTTTCCACTGAAAGCAGACAGCTGACCCATATCAGTAAAACCCATAGTTGTACTAATCTACAAGTAAACGGCACTTTAGTTAGGTGAAACTCCTCATAAGAAACCAAAAGAAAAAAAAACAAGTCTCACATGCAATAACCTAGTCGCAAATTAAAATTACAGTGGCAAAATCAAAGCATATGGGACCCATTCATTGTGCTTTTCTGCAAAAAGAGCATTCAGGTGACCTTTTAATGAGACAATTTAATTATCACCCCATCCATCCATTATCTACCGTTTAATCCACACGGGGTCGCGGGACAGCCGGTGCCCCTGGGCGCAAGGGCAGGAACAACCCAATCCATCATAGGGAACACACACGCACATCCATGTGCGCACGCACGCATACACACACTCTCTCTCTCTCACTCTCACTCTCTCTCACTCTCACTCACACTCTCTCTCTCTCACTCTCGCTCCCGCGCTCTCCCTCGCTCTCACTCTCTCTCACTCTCTCTCTCTCTCTCTCTCTCT
>JAUZSU010141966.1:0-15451 GCA_034780255.1 Parotocinclus maculicauda | reverse complement strand
CTCTGTAACAAAGCACAGGGGTACTTTATGTCCAAACACACACACACACACACACACACACACACACACACACACACACACAAACAAACACACGACTAGGAATAAGCCATGAATACCAGACATCACCATCTCCTTTAAACATTAGTTTGATGTTTCGTCATTATAAGATAACAGTGAAGACTTGCACCAACACAAAACACAATATCAATGACTTGTTACTTACTGTCAGAGTCATACAACAATTTAACTTTACTTGTGCTAACATAAGCAAACCCAAGCAGTACATTCTGCCAGTCAGTTCTGCACGTAGTTAATGAAATCATCCATCTGGAAAAGGTATTCACCCACCTGGCACATGACAACAGCAGCAGCAGCAACACTTTGCTAAGATCCAACTACAACAAGAGCAAATGTGTCTCCCACTCTTCATGCTTCTTCAGGAGGTCATGGCTCATAGACAGAGGGGAAGACCACAGTTTGGGAAGAATGAGACTGATAAACGCTCTGTGGTGCAGTATAATCAAGAGTTACTGCTCTAAGTTCACGCGTCCACAACAGGGAGGAGAGAAAGGAGGGGCAGAAAGAACGAAAAAAAAACCCACATTCGTTCCCACTCTCTCTTTCTCCCTTGCCCTCCTTGAAACACTGGATTACAGAGACATAGAGTCAAGTTACATTCTAGCCTATGACAAAGACACTACTGAGTGGTGATCAAAAGAGTGACACTAATTCAAGCTTTTCTCTTATGTCACCAGATCAGGAAAAGCCATGAATCTGGCTCAGCTACTGATTGAGTGTACTTTCACAAGCAATATTGTTATAATTTCACCAGGTGAAACAACCTGTAAGTGCACCTGTAAATCCTAGCCTCGAGGCAAACCACAATGTTTTTGATTGTAGTGAGAACATGAGCCAACATGCTTGACAAAATTACGAATTGCCTTTTTTGGCATGTTAGCTGGCTAAACTAGCATGTGGCACCAGAACTAATATGCATTAATCGAGAAGAACAAGTAACAGACAATCCAATATTATGCTGATGCCATTGAAAGGAAGTCAGGTTTTGAAGGTAGGAATTTTACTGCTCAATGCTCCTGCTATCATTATCAAACCATTTTAATATAATATGAAATAATAATATAATATAATATATATACCTTCAAACAGCAGGGTTTGACTGCATCTAATATTAAGGTATGTACAGTAAGTATAAATCAAGTGGAAATAACATAAATCAAAAAGCTACGCCTTGGGAATATTTAAATAGTTATGATAGTTTAAAGGTTATGATCCGATTATTATTAAATCCAGCAAATCAGCATCCGCTTTAACTATGAAGGTCTTAAAAATGATAATAAATTATAACAGGAAGTTAAAATTTGTCTCAAGACATTGTGGATGCAAACAGCTGGTCACCTCAACAAGCAACCAAACCTGTGGATCCACGAGCAGAGGTGGGACTTAAGAGTTGAACGCGGAGGTCCATCACTCATGTGAGTGTGTATGTGTATCTATCTTATTGGTCATGGGCTCACTAGTTAGTTAGCTCACAAAGACTGTTCTAACTTTTCTGATGTGTTTAGATACTTTTCTGCAAAGTAAATTGTTTGCGTGCATGCTTTCTGCTGCTTATTTGTAACAAGCTGTAAATGATGTTCATATGTTTGTGCCAGTCTTATTGTAGGTAGTACTGTGTTGTTTGTCCCCTCACTAACTGTATATTCTCTAAAGAACAACTATACTGCTCACAAAAATAAAATAAATAAAACATCCCCTAATTTTTGTATATATAAACTGGTTCACATTCACACTGAGCCTGTTTTATCATGCTGATTTTGGCTGTTGACTATGATAATGCTTAGTCAACGTTGTGTTTCACAGAACAAACAGTTGCTTACATTACTTTTTAAGCATAACTGATATAAGTAAAATGATGAATTAAAGCAGCTCCTTGCAAGACCAGAGGCATCTCTGAATGCAACATAGGTCTCCACAGTGATGGAATAGCAAATTAGGCTGCTGCACTACCAGAGTGCCAAATCAAATGTACAGTAGGATCAGTAAATGCATATTACAGAAATAAAATATTTTGGAAATCTATGCCAATGAATTCAATAACTTGGTTAAAATGACTAAACATATTATTGCTTATTTATTATATGTATTCACTATACTGCATCAGCTTAGTGGTCAATTTGACATTTTGATGAATAATTACTAACTAGTGGTAGGCAAAAGCTTGACTGCAACGAGTGTACATGATATACTGTTCTGAACAACAATAAGTAGAACAGAAGAAAAACATCACAAAATAAAAAATCCACACAATTCTCAATTAAATCAGCTTAACACATGTTGCAGCAGCATACTTGGGTTCCACCAAGTGCTTGACTTCTGGGAACTGGGATCCAAGGTAATAGCTGCACAAAAATATGCAAATGATTTATCAATACTATGTGTCTGGCATCAGTGTATTAATGAAATGTTTTTCATTTTTACAAACATTTCAAAGACACAGTGGTTTATCTACCATTGTCCTGCTCATACCATGTAAGCCAGGCCTGGCCCAAGTTTACCCACCAGATTTGCACAATGCTTCATAACAGCACAACCTCTGTGCACACAGAGACATAAATGCCTTTGGCCAAAGATAAAGAAATACAAGAAACTACATTTACAATTGTACCACCTCTCAGTTTTTTCAGTCACTGCTGTAATGATTTTACCATCTATTACCACATGTCAAAGAGGAGTGCAATAAAAAAATGTGGACAGTGAATGTACATTTATGCTTCATACAGTACTCGGCTCACACTAAATTGCATGACACTTACAGGCTTTCTATTCCAGCGAAGGTCATTTCCATACAGGACAGTGATAACTGCTGGGTGTAATTTGCATTCAGGTTGATACACAGACAGTTCCTCAGGCAAAGTGTTCCCAGAATGGAAAAGACCATAATGAGCAAATGAGATGCTAAAATAAATTTAGTAAACCTACAGAGAGACTCTCCAAGCAGACTCATAAGCCCAGGTATCACTGAGCCAGGTCCAATTCTGTCTGAATATCACTAACTACCGTTTCCAGAATCTGGGTATTACTTCTGAATAACAGAAGCTACCTGATTAAACAAAGTAACAAAGTTACAAAACTGCAAATCCTGTACTAAGCTTTTTTTAAGCATACAAAAAAAACCCCAAAAAAAACAACTTATTAACAAAATGTGTCTGCAGCCCAGAAATTGGGTAAAAACGTAAGATAAAAACTTAATAACAATAATATAGAATAGTTTGTCTATGGCATCTCTTTGCACCAGTAGTGGCCGGTGTTTTTTAAAGTAAGGGATGCACATTTCTTTATATTCATATATTGTATGTTAACTACAGTTTAGTGCCCATAGCAGTATGCTTCCTATAGACCTCCAGTGGAACAGTAGATAGTTAGTTAGCAGTAGTTAGTGCGGTAACTAATTAAAAGCGGTTTTACATAATAAAGCACTTAATCTTTGAAAACTAAATAAATAAATAAGCCTTAGTGATTTTTTTATGTTTTATAAGTCAGTCATGTTCTTGATTGCTGATATACTGACTGATACAAGGTTAGACTCCTTTGAGAGGTAAACAAATCATCATATAGAGAAGTTGAGTGTACATATAGAGTTTGTTTGTTTACTTTATTTAATGTGACTTTTCAGCAAGTCCATTCAATGACATACACAAGGTTACATAAACAGTCAAGGTTTTATATATATATATATATACACATACTTACACACACACACACACACACACACACACACACACACTAGTCTTATTCTAGTCTTATTATATATACACTAGTCTTATTCAATTAGATTGGGGCAAATTTAGCATAATCATTTAATGTAATGCATGCCTTTGGACTGTGGGGAGTAAACTTGCATGGGCACAGGAAGGACATGCAGACTCCTCAGAGAAAGGACCCAGGTAGCTCCACTTAGAAATTAAACCAGGTCTTGCTGAGTTCACGAAGTATCTATTAGCTCTGTGGCAGGAGCTTCAGATAAGATTTTGAATGGAGGCGACTGTAATCATGATTTGGAGGGATTTGCATATTTCCCCCTCTGCAGTTCATAATATAATTAAATGATTCAAAGAATCTGGAAGAATTTCCGTGCTTAAAGGCTAGAACACAAGCCTTTGAGCCATGCTCAAGGAATTACTTTGTCTAGCACTACAATATGGAGAAACATTCACAAATGCCACTTAAAACTTTACTGTGCAAAAAAATTTAATTATCGTGCGATATACACCCAGCGTTAAACAGGTTTCAGCGAGTATTTATTTTCTCTGTGTCAAAGGAGATTTTGGTTAGAGGATATGCTTTTCGTCATAGGGAGTTTTATTTAAGTGACCAGACAGTGCAATAATGCAATAAGGTATTTTATTATTTGAACTCAAGCATGTTGGAACAAAATTGTACACGCTTCCCATTGAGCTTTAAAGCAATTATCTTTAGAGCTTACCACACTTCCTTTTTACTCACAAATTACATAAAGTAATTCTACACAACCATTTTATATGAGCGGCACACGTTTGTGAGTTTACAGTATAGGCATAATTATAGATCTAATCTTTTTTCACTGTATATTCCATCATACTGTCCATAACCAACCATCTGCCAATGCCAATTCCAAAAAATGCCAGTACCACTTTTTAAGTGGGAAGGACTAAAGTACATTACAAGGTTATGGCAGCATTCCAGCACAGAAACAAAAACTCACTGATTGATAGTCATCTTAGAAATTGTGAAGATACCAAGCAGCAGATATTTACTCTGTAATGTTATGTTTAGTGGAACATCAAAAACAAATCTTAAATACAAAATTCCTTAGAAACAAAGGGCATAATTTCCTCAATGTGCAAATCTACTATATAAACCATGTATTTTTCCCCGTTTTTGTTCTTTCAGAAACTTCAGAATGAAAAGACACATACTATAAAAGCTCCCATGCAGAACTGAGAGCTCCTTATGGAAAAAAACAAGAGGATTCATGTTAAAATTCCAATGCCTATTGTTCTGTCACAAATATTAAATAATATAATTGTATCAGCTCAGACGTTATAAAAGTAAGCTTTGGGCCAGTCAGGTTAAGTCATGCATATCAGTGTGTTATTACAACAGCTGCAGAGTGCACTGCAGAAAGGGTCAATCAGTAAATGTTCTAATACTAAGCACTGGATCATAGTTAATGTTTGGTACTGTTTATAAATACAGATATCCAACCTAGTTGGGAGAATTTTTTATATTTCATAAAAAATAACCATTTTTTTACCATATGAACCTGAGATACTTCATGCTTTGTCTGGTCAACTGTATTTAATTTGTTATTAAACATCCATTTCTGCATTTCAGGCCTGCAACACATTCCAAAAAAAGCTGGGACATGAGAAACTGGGCTAGTTATGAGGTAAAACAAAACTAAACTAATAATGTGATTTCAAACAGGTGACATCAACAGACGACTGTAATCATTAATTGCTACAAAAGCAGTATCCATGTAAATGCTGAAACTTTGAGTACCAAAGATGGATCTCCAGTTTGTCAACAATCTGCATTTCAAAATTATTGAAATGTTAAAAAACAATGTTCCTTAAAAAAGATTGGACAGTTTTTGCATATTTCTCTCTCTACATTGTAGAAATCTAGAAAAAATATTAAGGGCATGTATGCAAGCCCAGGCTGATGGCTGTGATCTCCGATCCCTCAAACAGCACTACCTCAAGAACTGTCATTTATAAATACCTGATAGAACCACATGGGCAAGGGAGTATGGCAAATCTTTGTCAAACACTACCATAGGGAGTTTTGCCAATGGCAATTGTTAACTATGTCCAGAAGCAGCATCAACTGCTCTGGAGTTTGGGAGCCATCTGCTATGGAACAGTGTAAATGTGCATTATGGTCAGACCAATCAGTATTATACCTTTTATGTAATAAATGAGTGTCATTTGTTCTAAAACAATGCTGAAAATCCTGTCATCCTGCTGTTATCAGCAGAATGTCCAACATCCAGGCTCTATTATAATATGGAGCTGTGTCAATGCACTTATTGGAGAAAGTGGACAAATATATTTGAAATGAAGTTGATCAGACAAGACAAATTTATTGATATTAATTATCTTTGACTTATATAGTCATATTTTCTGCTAAATAAAAGTAAATGTTAGAGACACTATATTTTTTAATTAGCATTTTCCATACTGTTCTATCCAATTCTAATTTGGGGCTGTAATTACCTCACAAAAACTGGGTGTATTTTATCAACTCAATTCTCAATTAGACCACATTATAGTTCATATCAATTTCTTACCACAAGGTGGCAATGAAACCATTACCAATGGAATAGAGTAAAGAATATCAGAACGGCTGAAAATAAAATTTTATAATAACAGATGAAGGACAAAACACCTAAATCTAGTCTTGCTGTTTAGATGTATGCAATAATTTTCCATCCACCAACTTTATGCGAAATGCAAAAATGTGCATTAAAATGCCTGGAGGGAAACCCGGCTGACTTTACAGATGAATATTGTGTTAACATTACTTAGCTGAGACACAGGTACATTATTGATACATCCTGCAAGCTATTATTGTATAGCCGCTCTGAACCTGTTTGACAACTCTTTGCTGACTTGCCTGCTAGATAATGCAGAAGGAAGTCATATTGCATATAATGTTTCTGCATGATGCATAATGTATTTGCATAATGGGTAGTGTTTAAACATTAATAGACATACAAGGGACAACGCAAAACATGGAACTTTGGCAAAACGTTGTTGCTGAGATATTCAGTTTTGATATTCAATGTAGATATTCAATCCTGAATTCTCTAATATCATGACAAACAAAGGACATTTTTGCCACATACTTTTAAATGGACACCAAATGCCTCCAATGTTTCTTTTTCAACCCTTTCAGGGCCGGTTCTCCATGCCATGAAAAGCAAAAGGTCAAGTGCTCTTTATAAACAACGCTTAGCCAATAAAAAGACTTAAGGTGGTGTGGGGTGCCACCTAGGGGACACGCAAGGTTGTTTTTGGCTATTTCTGCTTTAGAGAAGCTATTAGGCAGTACTAAAAATAATATGTTTAGAGCGTGTCTATACTCAGTGTTAATGACAAAACAGGTTATTAAGGGAAGCTGCTAGGCACTTCAAAAGGCCTCATATTTGAGTCTCATTTCAATAGCTGTCAAGAGTATGGCAGCAATTTTTAATCCACATTTCATTGTATAATGCTACATTGACCCAAAAGGTATTATCTTCTTATCTTATTTTAATGCAAAAAATTCATTGCTTTTGGGATGACCAGAAACTCGTTAATATCAGGTTGGGTCAGTGAGCTAAGATATAAGAATGAAGACAGCACAAACTGAGCTTAGGGAATATAGGCTTTAACATGGCACACATTGCACTCTGGAAGTGCTAGATAACATTCAAAAAGTATATTGTAATGGCATGGCCAAATTGAGATCAAAGAAAGGCATTAGCAAATGTCTGTACAAAATGTCTGTAAATTTCTGTACATACAGTTCGTGTGGCTTCCTGACTGCTTTAAACAAGCAATTTAAAGCAGAGGATGTGATTAAATGAACCTAAGGCAGTGGAGAGGAATCAGTTAGCTGGTGAATAGATTTGACAGGAGAGTGGGACAGGATCAGGGGCATGTGCAAGAAAGTTTGAAGAACATTTCGAAAATTAATTTGAGTGGTAATAAAAAATACAAAGAAATTAAAATGCTCTTCTGTCATATTGCAAATGTGTTTAGTTTAAGCAGTAGCAGAAAATCGGCAGGAGAAACATCACCCATTTCACAATCTACATAGACAAGCAATATGAACTCAATGTTCATAAGGTATAAACAACAAAAACACACCAAAAATGCAAATTTGAAAGGCAAACCAAGAGACACTGCTTAATTAGATCCCACTACAGTTCATAGCAAGTTAATAGCAAGACCATTACTTGTAGAAGAGTTTAGTGAATATCAGTGCTACTGTAAAGAATTCTTATGAGACAGACAGATACAACGCTGACGTAGAGTTGGCATTGCAGCACACTGGAGAAGTTGTTACGCAAATCAAGCAATATTATGCATAGAATATGTCTATACACAGTCGCTCTGCGGAAGCAGTCTATAAAGAGACAATACTTTTTTTTTTACTATTTACCAAATTCTGATGGATGTGAAACAGTGTTGGACTATACTCAAATGTGAGAGCAATGAAGAAGTTCAGAATATAGTGATAAAGCATCTCTCAGCATCTGGTTCACACCCATACCCTTACCTTTTCCTGCAGGGAAGAAGCAGTCCATTTCAATGCTGCTGCGGGAGTGGGAGATGCAGAGCACTGCGCTGGGTACCAGGCCTTCCTGAGTAGGGTTCTTATCAGTGGTGCGTACCAAACACCAGCCTGGTCTCTCACTTGGTCTCTCCAGCAGCTCCACTGTCTGGCCTGTCTGGACACTGAGCTCTGATGAACAGCCAGCTACAAAGTCCTGCAGCACCACCGTCAGCTCACAGCCACCAGAGAGCTGCAGAAAAACAAAGATGTTCATGGCAAAGAAAAGGGACGATAACAATAGAAAACGTCATTGACATCCACTCTATTCAACAGTCTGCACCTTTTATTAAACTGTTCAACAAAACATGCAGGGAGAAAAGAAAAAAACTCAGAGCACAAAGGCCTCACAATCAGTTTGGGCAAGCTCGTATTCCTTATGGATCTAAAAATTCCCCAGTTGCTAATAGTTAGTTTGGTTTGTTTTAGCCCTTTGTCAATAATATAAGAGGTTACGTTTTGTGTATAGTGTGACTCCAGGTCAGGTCAAAAGGAAACCAAAAGTAAGCATTTGTGAAACCAACCTAAGTAATCAATTGACTACAACAACAACTTTCAGCTCTGGTGATAAATTACTTAAATTAAAGCTGCCAATCTTAATCCTTAACATGATACATTTTAAAAACACTTACTGGACCTTGTAAGGCACCCATAGTTCCAGGCTGTGTATGGAATGGTGGGAAATGATTTGGGACACTCCTTCAGGCGTTTTTCATTATTGATTCCATCACAAGCACAGACGTCAAAGTGTAATGTCATGGTTTGACCATATGAGATGTCAACTTGCTTGTGCACAGTCTTCTAGAAGTGTATCATTGTGGTCATTACAATTGTGTTTCATGATTAATGAATTACGGTACTAAGAAAAAAAAATATCATATTAGCGTATATTGTTCACAATACAGTGTTTTATTTTTTTAACCAAAGCGTTTTTGTGTGAAAAAAGCAAACCAAAGCGTAGTTATTCAGAGTTACTGAGATCAAAATCATGTACATTTTTTAAATACATAATTTGATCATTTGGGAGCACTAATTTTAATAAGTTTATTATTGAACTCTGAATCCAGAAAGCCAGGTCTTGTTGGTGTCCTCTCATGTTCAAGTGAATGTTTAATAATCAGTTGCATGACTTTCATTTAATGAAGGAGAGACCATGCCACTCCTATCTGAAATAATTAACTAAACACACACATTGTGGAAATCCTACCATGTGATCTTTAAAATATGAGCGCATGCTGGCTAAATAAATTCTTCTGATTCACAGCACAAACCAGCTGCTATACGACAGCACTTTTATCACAATGGCTTTCACATATAAAGGATTATATCTGATTCTTTTGTTTATCCTCATGGTGTCTACACAGCAATCGCTGAACTTGAATGTTAATATTCACCTTAATTTGAATTAATTATTTGATGGCCCACAATTAGCCTAATAAGTTAATGCATCCTTATTATCACTCAGGTCTAAACTATTACAGCTACATGTAGAGTGTCTTAATACTTCACTCTCACAGAACAAAAAGAGCAGACGGAAACCAATAAAGAGCTGAATCTTGCACTTTTCTGCTCTCTTGATAATTACATGGAGTTACGATTGTTGGTCTTCAGCCAGTTCAGCAATTTTACTGGTGTGCTCTTTTTTTTTTTTTTTTAGCTTACTTTCTTTAAAGAATTTCAGAATTCATCTTGGTGAGTTTTTGCTGAATATTTTTGTTTCAAATTCATTGCTGTATAAATGACACACAATAAATATATTATATGGTATCCTCTGGAAGGTGTGTATGAATTTTATTTTGACAGAGCAAAGGTAACACACTGTAGCCAAAGGTGTAATCTTTAAGTATATATTTTGTGTCAGTAAACTTTTCAGTTAAGCGTTGTATGAGATCAAAGGTTGACCAATACTGATAATAAAACCGAACATGTTTATGCTGAGCAATGCTATTTGAGTTGATTACAGACCAAAAACATGAAATAAATGAGGCTGAGCGTCTAAATTAGGAAGACTAAGGAAGTCTTTCATTTGTTTCATTTTAGTTGTGAAATCCGGAAGATTATTCCTCAACAGAAGGTTTACTCTGAGGTCTGAATAACAGCATTTGGACCATAACCTGACCTACTGAGGGAGCTGACAATACATTCAGTTACATAAAACTCTCATGAGAGTCAACAGTTCTCAGCATACAGAAATATGCATGAGCTGATAGCAGCTGTGGAACCCATCTGCACTGTCCAGTATTCTTCACATTTGCTGCACAGACAGACTTACACACAGGTATCTAAGGTTATCGACATATGCTACAGAAAGGAAAAATAAAATCAAGAAAGGCTAGAACTAAAGACAAGCAAAATTAGCATTTGAAAAAACGCATTCTAGCATTTACAAAAACAGATTGCCAGATTGCATATTTTTTTTACATGAGACTTTCAATAGAAGGTTCTAGTATTACTTAATTTATGTTTAGACTTCTAGATTTTCTATAACATTCATGTTATAGCATGAACTGTGTTGTGTGGTTACTTTTTGGCTTACTATTATAACTATGTTGATGACCCATGGTTTTGAATCCTAAAATCAGCAGTTTAATAAAAGAAATAAAAACATGTATGGGTTTAAAAGCCCACAGTGCAGCAGACTGCTGATTTTATGTTCCTTTGTTATATGACATAATCACCATGACTAACAGTGACAGGGACAGTAAGACAAACTGAGGGGTGACTAAGTAGACTGTGTACAACAGGATGTAACAATGTGACAGGAAGTACTCTAAGCACCCAATGCATATTTATATGGAGCAGGAAATCAAACAAGGTGGATTTTATAAAGCCCTCAATTTAAATTATGCAACACTATGTCAGACCAGCTCTAACGAGGTTGTTGCATAGACGCAGGTGTGATCAAATAGATACATTAAACACACATTGCATTAAGCAAACATGTGTAGAACATTCTACCAAATCCTTATGATTTTGTACTAACCATGGAAGAACCATATTTTTTTAGTCATTCTCAAAATGACACTGAAATAGTGAATACTGAAACAAGTGATGAAGTGAAAAAAAAACGAAAAAAAAAAACATTTTGAAGCAGCAAGAAAATTAGGTGACAAGACTGTACTTTCACTAAATAGTTACACATGGTAGAATAAAGAAAGTGTTTTTGTTGGAATGCGTTGCAGGTCTGAAATGCAGGAATAGGTGTTGTTTAACAAATTCAATGAATTTGACGTGACAAAATATGAAATATCTTGGGGATTAATACTGCTTACAATTAAAGAAAGGTTAAAGTAAATGTAGGGAACATTTTCCACACCATCCCAACTTTTTCTGATGTGGTACTTGCACAAAACAGATCTAACTACAAACCAGTCACAGGGTCAATAAATACCATTTCAAGCCAAGTTTAGGTGTAAGATGGGTAAATATTTAAACAACAATGATTTTAATACCTACAATAAATATGAAACTGAAATATAAGGTTATAGGTAAAGTCTATGTTTACTATGATCTTTTCTCTTGAAGTTTCACCTTTCAAGGTTCTCTCGCCTTAACAGTATGGTCAAGAGCTATGCACAAAAAACATAGAAGCAGTTTTGAAAATGAAATCAGACATTACTCTAGCCATAACCATCAAAACAGCACAAAATTAAGGTTTGTATATTCTTTCAGACACAGTTCTGTTCATTTTTCTTTATTTGAAAGTAGTAAAAGCAGAAAGCTAAATAGATGAGCACTGGTAATTGGCTGGTAGAGCTTGTGGCTTGAATTTATAAAGAATTAGAAAGAACTACCCCAGAGCTACACTGTGCCTGTTTGGCATCAAAGGAGGGTTTACTAGTCATCTTACTTGTCATCCAGTCCTCCAGGAGAGTTAATACATTTCTTGATAAATAAATACCAATAATATACATTGCCAAACTGTAGGTCAGGAGTAGCCATGGAACTGGGAACTGATTTCCCGTAAAGAACTACAGTATAAGATTAGAATACTCCATACTATACTCTGACCAAAGAAGTCAAGCATCAGCATCTGCCTACTAACATCAGAGTGCCTCACTTCACTCCGGAGGCAGTTTCTGAAAAGTCGGGTAGGTTTTAACTGCGCAGAGTAGACATGCTTACTCTTTTTTAAAATAATTTTTCTTTAACAAACATGTGCATGCTGAAGTATCGGGTCTCTATGTTGAGGGGGAGGAAGAACATGTTGCTAGGCTACTTTTGGTCTCAGACGTCCAAAATCCCACCTCGTAAAGGACACAGGCATCAGGTGACACTGGTTTTGTGTGCTTCATGAGATGGTGGCTCTTTGTCATGGAGATTAGACGTTCGGGTGAGGTTTTGCCCTTTTGCTCATTCAAAAGTCAGCAAGACATTTTGCACTTTAGCAAGTAAACTAAGCTATTAGTTAAACTTTATATGATAACAGAACAAGAAGTGTTAATGAAAATACAATATACAAATCCAATTGTGAATCATGTACCTTGTATCCTGTACCTACAAAGCTTTGTCTCATTGCTACCCTAGATGTATGTGTGGAGCAATACTGAACCACATGCTAAGAAAGAAATTAAATGCTAGTTCAAGATAGCTACCAAATATATGACTACATATATTATTTAGAGTTTGATATCAAATTTGTTAACATTTGAATTAACTTTATCTTCATGTAAAATAAGACTATTCCCTATATCAAGCTTATTTGCATGCGGTTTTGCATTGTTTTATCATTAATGCTGCCATCACAGAAGTGAAAATTACTTTTGCCTTTTGCCTACTTTTACTTTTTAACGCAATGCTAAAATACGACAGACCTAGGTGTTTGAACTTGTTGCTGAGAAGAGTCTGGATGGTAATATTCGTCTTTGTTACAGATCATATAGGAAATTAAATGGAATGTGTTGCAGGCCTGAAATGCTCAAATGGATGTATTTAGACAAAACATGAAATAACTTTTTTTCATACTGTCTGCAATTATATGTTAAAATATATTAATATACATTTATATTTATATTAAGAATGATATATTTAAAAAGCCACTACTGATCTTGGTATGATCTTATGATTGACTGCCAACACAAATACACCTTAAACTTTACATAGTCATTGGATTTTCATTACAAAATGCTTAGTGCAAAACTTATTTAGACCCGCCAAAATATAAATTATGAAACATATTGCAATTATTGTTATTTAAAATTTTTTTCTGATGTATCTATAATTGTTTATGCTGATAGTGATAACGCATATACACATTATAAATAACAACTTATCTAACACTATGTAAAACCTATGAATGAAATACATAAATTACTATGACAAACATCTACAAGTCATGCAACAATATTTTAACCCCACTTATCCTGTCATCTACGCCCACCTCTGCAATAGTGATAACCTCTCTGGAATTCACGAGGTGTATTGTGACCATGTAACCTGAACAAGGTACCAGCCCATTGCAGGACTGTGTAGGGATCACTGTTACCCCATTCGTCATTCCTCCCACAGCCACAGCTCAGTTGTGCCTGCATAACCCCATGCACTGCAGGAAGGCACTGTTGGAACTCAGACCCTGGTCACTATGGTGGCTGGCTAGAGTAATAGACCCATGCGCCGTCTAATCACTACAAATCCCAAGCTACAAGAATGGTGCATGCACACAATCTAAATATTAATACAATAAATGTAATCTGATACCAACTTTATGGTCTTAGTCATACTACACTGCTCACAGAAATTAGGGGATATTTAATTAGGTTTCATAATTTTTGTGAGCAATTATACATAAGCATACTAATTTAACTTAGTAGAATACCAACTATCTGGACACTCATGGAGTAACTAATGTGACTGAATATGCTATATGACAGTCTGTCAGTATCACAGCTCTAACCGATTGTGAAAATAAAAAAATTACTTACACGGCTGCTCTCTTTAAACAGTTTAAAGCTGATCCACTTCGGCATGGTCACTGCAATGCCAGTCTTTCTGTCCTACACTCAACTCCACCTCTGCAGTCTGCCTTCTCTGCCAGTATACTTGTCTCTATCACCGATTTGAGGCCTGCCTCCGATTGGCTGAGACAGATAAGCTTCCAAGTAGCTGAGAGTTGTCACTGCTGAGGAGGTGTAAAACGGAACCACCTGTAGACTGTGTATCTCTGTACTGTGTGTGGGTGTGTTCTGCATAGTTATAACCTCTTTAATGCTGGCTTTCTGAAATTTCTGAATGCTAATGTGAGTGTATGACTGTGTGTATGTGTGCGTGCGTTACAAGCTGATCTCTAATGACACTAGCATGCAGAAGGTCTTGAGACATGCGGATACAGCAGTGATGAGGGAAGAATAGACTCATTATCTGGCAGGCATTGAAGGCCTCAACAGCATGTCTGGAGAGTGCATTATCCAGAGCAAAGAGCCTTTCTGCAACTCACTAAAACCAGAAGCACTTTGTCCAACCATAGATTTGATCTATATGAAAAATATCAACTAAATTTACTGGGATTGCTAATTAACAATTCAATTTTAAAGCATAGCTACTATGTTTTAAAGACAAAGTTTTAAATACAAACAACAATAGATCTTCAAGGATTTCTTGTTCAAGCCTGCAGGATGTCATTTAAGAACCCATATTTACGCAGACGTGCAACAGCTACACTATAAGACTCTCCAAGTGTGTCAGCCACTGTATCTGTAGATCACAAACAGATACCATGTAAAACTTAGAGGTTTAACTCACTCGGGAATATGTAAATGAATGCAAAAGCATCTATAGGTAATTTAATCAACATCTTTTCATTTTAACGACCAAGGTTTAACATTAACTCTTGATGTTGTGTCCATAAACAGCTGGTTACCTCATCCGTCAATCAATGCTGCAGTTTCACAAGCAGTGTTTCAGGTTTTTGGGGCTTGTTTCGCTCTCGCACTCACACTCTCACACTCACACTCTCACACTCACTCTGACACACTCACTCTGACCCACACACTCTCACCCACACACTCTCACCCACACACTCTCACCCACACACTCTCACCCACACACTCTCACCCACACACTCTCACCCACA
>JAUZSU010141955.1:0-15453 GCA_034780255.1 Parotocinclus maculicauda | reverse complement strand
TTTGGAATAAGGCTGTAACGTAACAAAATGTGGAAAAAGTAAAGCGCTGTGAATACTTTCCGGATGCACTGTATATTAGAATTCTTAGCCTTAGCTGAGACTCACATCGTTGTAGTGGGCTGGCAAATAGCATAGTGTATGAAATAAAAATGCAGTGTGTATGAACTGGACCATACCTGTGTGTTCTGTTTTTGTTGTATTATAAATGTGTGATGGGATGAGAGATTCAGCAGATACATCTAACTGGTCTCCTCCACACACAAACATGGTGTGGCTTCGAGCTGCACCCCGCAACTCCAGGACACATATTGTTTGCTTATAATGGAAAGACAAACCAACAAGCAATGAAAAAATTACAACAATGCAAACAAAATGATTTAAGGATCCAATGTCTAATTATGCAAAGCCTTGGGTCACTGCTGCGACTACAGGCAAGTATCATTTAACATCTTTCTGACCCGCATTTGTTGCTGTTATGGTCAGCGTCAACCCAAAGTGGCAAAGACACTGTACAGTGCTGCCCGATGTATGATGTTACAATACACTGTACTGCACTGCGTTCTAATTACCACATTTTACTTTTATTATGAAAGATTCCTATGTTAATTGCTAATTTATGTACTGACAGCATATTAGCATGTTCTGTTGCACTCTAGTTTAGTGTGTTCCGTTTCTTACATTTACATTTACAGTATTTAGCAGATGCCCTTGTCCAGAGCGACTTACAAAAGTGCTTTAGGACATCAGTAACATAATCTATTGTTAATAATCAGGAATCTAAACAAGAATACACTTCTGAAACTGTAAAGGTTGTGTTTTTTTTTTTTTGAGAAAGAAAGACAAGGGTGGGGGTTTAGTTGAGGTAAGTGCGGAATAAATAGGTCTTCAAGCGGCGTTTGAAGATAGCCAGAGACTCAGCTGGAAGTTCATTACACCACTTAAGAGCCAAAACAGAGAAGAGTCTAGATGAATGCCTTCCTCGTCCCCTCAGAGACAGGGGACCAGTCGAGCAGTGCAGTGCAGGGTGTGATAAGTGCTGCAAGGTAGGAGGGTGCAGTCCCATTTTTAGCTTTGTAAGCAAGCATCTGAGTCTTAAATCTGATGTGAGCAGCTACAGGGAGCCAGTGGAGAGAGCGGAGCAGTGGTGAAGTGTGTGTGAACTTGGGTACATTGAACACAAGTCTTGCAGCTCAATTCTAGTCTTGAAATGACAAGGGACTGAACCAGAATCTGCGTTGCCTCTGTGGAAAGAAATGGACGGATCCTTCTGATGTTGTAAAGAATGAAGCGACACGACCAAGAGATGTTAGCAATGTGGGAGAAAAAGGATAGTTGGTTGTCCATAGTCACTCCCAGGTTATAAGCCACGACTGAGGGGGAGATCTGAGCATTGTCAACTGAGAGGATAAGGTCCTGATGGGGACAAGAGTCACCTGAGAAAAGTAATACTTCTGTCTTGCCAGGATTTAGCTTAAAGTAGTGATCTGCCATCCATGACAGTTCACACAGACCAAGTAATGCTACAGATCCACAAGCAGAAGCGGGAGTTCACTCAAAAGCTCACTACCTTAAACGTACTACCTTGAAGTTTGTTAACTCACATTTGAACTAGAGACTGTTCTAACTGGTTGATGTGTTTAGGGACTTTTTGGTGTGAGTTACTCGCGTTATTTGCCTGACCTATTGTAAATAGTACTCATTTGTTTGTTTCCTACTACATGTATATTCTCTCTGACCTATAGCTAAATAAACTGGTTCACATTCACTCGTTGAGTCTTTGTTTTGTCAAACTAAATTATCTAGGGTTAGTCATTTCAATCACTAATCAATCACCTCAAACATCTGTACCATACTGTATTTCTGCATGTTTAGTTTTTCCATATGCTTTTAAGTATCACCTTGATCATTTTTCTGTAGGTGTATTTTGATTAAAGCTCTCTTACTTGGGTCATGAGCTGCACACGAAGTGTATCTCTGTAATATAGACTCTCATGGTCAGGCTGGAACGTCACAGTGATGTCCCAAGATTTACCTGCTTCTAGAATGCCCTCTGTGGGTGACACACTGAACACATTTTTGCCACTGCAATTCTGTGTGCCTGGTGGTAGGAGCAAACATTAAAGAATTAAGAGCTTTAATCTTGGTCAACACTTGAATAAATTCAAATGGCATAGGTTCACTTCAGAAAAAATGTAAAAAGTCACAATTATTAGGCCAGACTTTTTTTATTGCTTGTTCAACACCAATGGTTGAAGTTAAAAAAAAAAAAACATTTTTAAAGCTTTTTCCACCCTCCGGTGGAGAGCCAACGGTTTTCTTCTGATCATTAATTTTTTTTTCCAGATTCACTTTATTTTAATTGTAGGTTAAATACATTTTATTTTTTAATAAAAAAACATTTTTATTTCTTCCTCCTTCCTTGTATTGATTCCATATAGTCCTTGAGAAATTGAAAAGTGCTGAAAAATAAAGATTTTTTTTTCCTCCCTCCTCAGTAGATTTTTAAGTAGGGACATCCGAGGAACAAGCAATTAAAAAAGTCTGGCCTTACTACCTGACTGTGCCCAAATCATATAAGGTATGCAAAAAGAAGGAATGCACAACAATTGTTATTTTAGTCATTTTGGTTTTAGCCAAACCATGCTATCTGAACTCCTGATATCCATATTCCTCTTATGGCATAAGTGTTATTTCAGCATCCTTCATGCTATCCAAACCCCTAACCCGTTATAACCAATATAAACCATGTAATATTAATTTTTTATTTAGCAATCAACAAAATAATTTGACTAACCTTATTTTAGTGTTTAGAAAATGCTTTTCTGGTATTTGGGTCTTAGAATACTTGAGGCTGAGCACTGCTTCAGAGGATACACAATAACTTCAGAATGCATACAAAAAAAATCTTTTAAAATCCTCACATATTGCCAAATTACAGCCTAAAAATATACTGCTCACAAAAAACAGGGGATACTTCAAAATGAAACAACTTCAGTTTTTTTGTCACTCATTTAAATATGAACGTGACTGTAGTATAGAAGCCTCTTAAATTATTAATAATTAAATTATTTTGCAAAGTGCTTGTCATTAGCATTTTGTCCATTATCACATGTCTTACCAGTATGTGTATCCAGCTCGAATTACTCACCCACTGTAGGGCATGGTGTGGAAGATGATGAAAGGAATGGTGGTAGTGATGAGGTGTAATTGTGATTAAGAAAACTGTACAATAACACCCTGAACTGAACACTCAGAGAAGAAGAGTTATGAAGCTGTACATTACAGGAGGAAAGTAAGAGAGAGAGAAAAACAAGTATTAATCACACAAGATTTTAAAAACTCCTATTTACAATAACAATCAATTCACTGATAATCAGTTATAGATCAGACATATGGTAGTACAACATATTTCTGCAAAAATATATTTGCAGAAATATGTAATGACTGCCATTGTGGTGCAGTGACACCTCACAACTCCAGACACCCAGGCTCGAGGCCTAGCCACCTCCTGTGTCTGTGTGGGGTTTCCTCTAGTTTCCTCCAGCATTCTAAAGACATATGACTCCTAATTATGTGTCATCAAGTGTAAATAAAAAATACAAAGTGTCAGTTTCATTAATTTTGACTTATTTTTTCCGGTCAAATTCATTTCATTTGTTAATATCCATTAATATCCATACTCACATTTCAGGCCTTTGAGACAGTGGCAATTTTGTGCATAGTAATATGTTAAAAATGTAAATTCAAGGTAAAAGAAACAAAATAATTATGTTTTTCAAAACAGGTGATGTCAACAAGCATTCATAATATGCTACAAAATCAGTATCTCATTATGGGCAGATGATGTAGTTAAAAAATGTTTAAAAACAATGTTCCTCAAAAAATACTAGAAGGGATCAAACTATTTCAATCCTAACTTTTTCTGATTTAGGTTATTTTGCATTATCTTTCTGAAAAATGCATGGACGTCCCTGGAAAAAATGACGTCTCAAGGGTAGCATATGTTGCTCTAAAATTTCAGAGTACTTTTCTGCATTAATGCTGCTATAACAGCAGTGTAAAGTACCTTCCCAGTCCAGATCTGAAATACTTATTCATCTGACCACAATACATGTTTCCTCTGTGTGATGGTCCCTCCTAAATGCCTCTGATCTAGAGAAGTCAACATTGCTTGTGAACATGGTTAACATGAGGCGGCTTTTTGCAGAGTAAAGTTTCAAGTGGCATTTGTTAATGTAACTCTGACAAAGTTTTGTCAGGCAATACAATGCAAAGTAATCCCGTGCCCATGTGGTATATCAGCTATTGTTAAATGGTTGTAAACACATTGAAATTCTTCCTGATTTCTTGAACCATTTAATGATATTATGCACTGTAGAGGGATAAATATGCAAATCCCTTCTAATCTTTCTTTGAGGCACATTTCCTGGATGCTGCTTTTGTACCAAATCCTGATTACAATCACCTGTTGACATCACCTGTTTAAAATAACATTATTATTTCGTTTTTCTAATTTATTACTAGCTCTAAATTATTTCCGTTCCAACTTTTTTGAAATGCATTGCAGTTTTGAAATGCACGAATGGATGTGCATTAACAAATGAAATAAAGCTGACCAGACAAAACATGAAATATCTCAGGTTCCTACTGTCTGCAATGAAATAAGAGTCAAAGTAGGAAACACAATGTGTTGTTATATGCATTTTCCATAGTCTCTTTTTCTGATTTGGGGTTATATAAAATACAACTACAACCTCACAATTAACCAGCGAATAAAACAGACAAAAGTTAAAAATATAGAGTTAAAACGTAAATATGAACATGCTGTACTTCCATTATGTGTCCAATTGTCAACTGTTATAATGGTTTGATGGTTCAGGTAGCAGATTTGGGGGATCAAATTATGAGTATGAGTTCCAATACAGTATGAGTTTCAATAATGTCCCAATTGAAATTCTTTATATTAAGCACCTATTTTGTTGAGGTATGAACCTCGGACCAGATTTCCTCTCTCTGAAACAATAAATTATGTCAGCATTTGACCTTACACCACCAGGTCTTGAACCTGACTCTCTGCACTGGTAGACTAGTATCTACCCTGCACCACCCAAGCACCCAAAAAAGAATACTGGAAATAGTATTGTATAAAATACTCCAAAATAAATACATTTGATAGGTGTAGAACTATAATAGTGGTATAGTTTTACCTGAAACACCTTTGAGTCGCTTTCTTTCTGCAGGACATATCCAAAATCCATGAGATTTCCCTCATGTGAACAACTGACTAGAGGCTCAATGCCTTCTCCACACAGTGTGAACTCCAGAGACATTTTACTGCAGGTTACCTCAAGGATCTCATAATACTGATGAAATAAATACAAAAAGTAATGCATATATTCATGAATGCATGAGTCAGTCTGGAAAATGTTAATTAAACATTAAAGCTTGAGAATGTACCTCAAAATAGCAATGCCCTTTTTATTTTTTTGTGCTTCTCAACAGATATTTACCCAATTAATTCTTAAAAATACATCATCTGTGCAACTCGACACCACTATTTTATGTCAGTTTAATACAGTTTAAAAGTGTCTTTTTATTACAGTAACATAAATAACTTAAAAATCACTTCTCTGTACAAAATGTCATAAAGGACAAACCTGGGAATAGTGCTAAGCAGTACAAGCAGCACCCTCTTCCCACCCCGGCATTGCACTATTTTCAGTAGCACATCTCTCAGTACTCTGTTATTACATATAAATACAGGATCCCACAAAGCACATACTAACCATACACAACCTGAACCTATTATTATGTATATCTTAGCAAATCCTATGGGACTATAAATGTTTTGAGGTTGCATTGCTTAAAAGCGGGACACCAGCAGAGGCCAGTGCTGTTCACCTTTTTATCCGAAACTGGTGTGAAAGCCAGCACGAGTGTGTGTGTGTTTCCAGGTTTGACTGCTCTCATTGCGTTCAGCAAGGCAAATGAGCCATTCGGGTCCAGAAATGAAGACTTCAACTGCAGGTCATGTTAAGGATGCTATTCTTTCCAGTACATGCAGTACAAAGAAACGTTACTGGCAAAGTCATATAGGCAGTGAAAAATGGCATAATAGCTTGTAGCAACAACTACTATTACTACTGCTACCACTAATAATAATAAAAAATACTAATAATAATGCAAAGAGGAAGAAAGGGTACTAATGCAGGTATGCACTGTTTAATGATTGCATTACATTCTGAGAAACAGGGTCTTGACCGAAATGGACATTGCCAGAATAATCACATAGTCCACAATGACATGACCACAATCACAGTCTTTTTATGCTGCTGCAAAGTTTTGTTTGATGGTGGCCAGAAAAGCATTGATAGACAGTATTACGAACAACACTGAACAACCAAATGAAACACAGACTCAGTGATCAAATGTGAAAACGTTTCAATGGTTAGAAGTTGGAGAGAATACACGGGCATGTATATACAGTCGATTCCTGTTAATAGGACCACCGGTTAATGGGACCAGCCGCTTATTCAGACCAAATCCTAAAGTACCGAAACAAAACCTATTATATACGTGTAATGTTATTTACTTATTTGGACCAAAATTTCTCTTAATCGGACCAAAGAACGTGAGAAGCGAATAAGAAATATGTAATATCCATGGTTACCAAAGAAACTCTTCATCTCTGGCATCACTACCCGAAAACTCCTGAGTTTCTCCCCAGCCCTCTACTGCCACCTACAGGTCTTTTCCTAACATTTTTATTTACTACAAAAAAACGTCCCGTCTTGTAACATAGGGCATGTTCGTTTAATTGGACCAGCCAGTTATTAGGACCAAAACGATCATGTCCCGATGTGGTCTCATTAACCGGAATTAACTGTAGTTAAATATGTGTGTTATATGTGTATACTGCATGGCCACTTTATTAGGTACAATGTGCTCACGAGTGCATCTTTTATCTTTTTCAGACCGATGCTGTGTGTGAAAATCCCAGTAGATCAGCAGATTCTAAAATGCTCAAACCAGTTTATCCAGCACAGACAACCATGACACGTTTAAAGTCACTTAAATCACCTTTTTTCCCCCGTTCTGATGCTCGATTCAGCTCGTCTTGGTCAGGTCTACATACCTTAAATGCACAGAGCTGCTGCCTTGTGATTGGCTGTGTTTTGAGCAAACCCAAAACCAAATTGATTGCATGGATTAAATGCCAGGATGGTCTATGGAAGGTTTAGGGTTGTAGTTCATACTGTACATATGTCTAGTACAGAATGACTACATGTATGTCATGTAGCAGACGCCCTTATCCAAAGCATCTTAAAATCCAATAAATTGTGGCTTAAAGGCCTTGTTTAGGGACCCAAATATGGGATTTGAATGTGGGTCTATAGTCCATTACCCTAACCAATAGGCCATCACATTAGTTACTACAATGGAAGAGCATGCACTGTAGATCAGCAGTTCCTGAAACCCTCAGACGGAGCATTTCACTTACTGTTCATAATGAGTCTCTTCTAACAACCTACCTCACCTTCTTCATATTGAACTATGTTAAGAATCTTCACTTTGTACACCTTTAAGCTCTTTTGTACTTTCAGAATGTAGCAGCTCAAGCGGCTTTTTACGGCGCCCATATATGGTAAATGCGTGTTTCAGAATGAACTTAACGACCGATTTGTGACCTGTAACACGTTGGGAGTGTGTGGACTGAGGCGTGTGTGAATACACCTGTGCTCTCGTCTTGGCTTATCCTGAACGGGTGTGAATTTGCACAAACTTGTAGTACTGGAAACATTCGGCTTTCATAATTGCATATTTGCTTGATTGTTCACTTCTGCTAGGATTAATCTGTAATGCACCATTACCTGTGTGATGAAAAACATAAACAATTTTTAAAGGACAATGAACTGCATTTTAGGCCTGCAAGTTATTATGGGCAGGTTAGAGCTAGTAATACATAAAAAAAAAAACTGAACAATAATGAGATTTCAAACAGTTGATTGTAATCATGATGGAAATCAGAGATTGGAAGGGATTTTCATATTTTTCCCTCTACAGTTCATAATATCATTAAACGATTCAGAATCTGGAGGAATTTCAGGGCATAAAGGGTAAAGGTACGAGGCTAAACTGAAGAGGGGTGATCTCTCTCCGCTCCCTCAGAAGGCACTGCATCAAGAACCGTCATTCATAAATATCTGATAGAAGCACATGGGTAAGGGATTAGTTTATCAAACTTAATTACTTTATCAAGCTCTATAATACAGAGTTACATTCATAAATACCACTCAAAACTTTACTGTACAATGTAATGTCCACAAGCTCCGCCCACTTCTCTGGGCTCTGAGGCATCTCAAATGGACTATTACTGTGGAAACGGGGATTGTGCTCAGATCAATAAGTGTTACAGAGCCTTTTTTACCCGAAATGAAAAGAAGGATCATCCAGACTGTTATGAGAAACAAGTCCAAAAGCCAGACTCTATTATGGTATGGGGTCGGGTCTGGACCCTTGATAAAAGTCATTTACACTTCTGTGATGCAGCATTAATGCAGAAAAGTACACCGAGATTTTAGCGCAACATAAACTGCCTTTAAGACGACATCTTTATCAGGGACGTCCATGCATTTTTCAACAAGACAATACAAAACCACATGCTGCACACATTACAAAGGCATGGTTGTGGATAAAGAGGGTACGGGTACGGGACTGGCCCATCTGCAATCCTGACCTGACGCCAGTAAGGAATGTGGAGAATTTTGAAACAAAAAATGCAACAATGACCCCATACTGGTACTGTTATCTTAAGACGTGTTTGCAGGAAGAATGGAACAAAATAACACCTGTAACACTAAATCTCTTAGCATCCTCTGTTCCAAAACGTCTTTTAAATGTGGTCAAAATAAATGGCAACATTACAAAGTGGTAAATGCTTTACTGTCCCACCTTTTTTGGAATGAGTTACAGGCCTGGAATGCAAAAATGGATGTTAATTAACATAACAAAATGAAGCTGACCTGAAAAAAATGAAGCATAAAAAACCTCAGGTTCATCCTGTGTGCAATGAAATAAAAGTCAATCGTCAGATTTGACTTAATAAATGTCATAAATGCTACATTTCTTTTCAATGTTCACACTTTCCCAACTTTCTCAGGTTTGGTTTGTGGTTATATCAGATGTAAAAAGTCTTCCAGCCCTAATAAGCTAATCCATTCCTTGGATTCAGGCTTAAGGGTATTTTTTAAGAGTTACTCATTTGGGGGGGGCGGGGGGTCTCAGTCAACACACCATCATAAATTGTCCTTTACTTGCTCCCTCCAATAATGAACATTTTTAGGTCTTCATAAAGTGAAAACACCCCTACAAACGGCCCTCTCGTAAGTCTTCTGTACAGGCCTGTAATGTTTAGTTTGGACCAGACCGTGGTTGTGTTTTTCTCGGTCCATGTGTGTCCCATCAATCCACTATTTTTCCCTTTGCATGCTGTGCCAAGGCTGCTTGAACAACTTGAGCATTCCACATGCTCTTTTGACCTGATTCCCCACGGCCGTGTCACTGTTGGTGTGTGTTTCTGTGCCTGTGTGTAACGTGTGTCCTTAAATGGCAGAGAATTTCACTCATCGGTCCAAACCAAGCCCCCAAATAACAGAAGTCAAATGCTAAAAGCATTTTCGCGTTTTTTCTCCCATCCTCCGTTCGACCTTCCCCTCCGTCCTTGCAATCAGCCCACAGGAAAAAATAAGATAAACATGGTGACTAACAATCTCCAGAAGTGGGAAGAGGCACTCTTATTTTTGTACTTTCTCCTATTGTAGGAAGAGTTCTGAAAAAATATGGGCACTATTTAACTTTTCAATGACATTTCCAATGTAATATATCAGATGTGACGTGTTTGGTGTTTGGCATCTCCTTCTGCGGTTTGACCGGAGTATGAAGGATAAATTAATGAACACCTATAATCGTTATTCAAGTAAATCTTTTCTGTAGAAACACACCTACACACACACGCCTCAGGCTGCAACAAGTTACTAAGAAATGCCAAGCAGACTTGCCAAGTTATGACTTATTGTAATTTGCAAACATAAAACATGCCAAATGATAGATTTTGTTCATAAAAAAAGCATGTTAGTGCAACCTCTACAGGATATTTGTTTTTTATTATGACATATTTCTGCATCAACCAGGCAATAATGTCCTGAGAGTTTGCACAAGCCAAATCATATTTACTTTGCAGAAATGTTTGATCAGGCGTGATTTGACAAAAGCTTATTTAGAAATATTTGTGCATAAACTGCAAATGTGCAAAGACACAAATCTGATATGTTATTTATTAGAGGATGGCAGTAACACGGGGGCACCCCTGATTTACATCATCCCTGGCCTTTATCACTTTGTGGTTATACAGTATAGTACTTTATGAAATGGAGGGTTGTTTTTTTTAAACCAAGATCAAGACTCGAAAAGAAACCCGCCCGATGATTTATATAAAAAAGTTTATATTTGTATGTATATATATATATATATGTGTGTGTGTGTGTGTGTGTGTGTGTGTGTGTGTAATATCTTTATTTTGTACGATCTATATATATATTTTAATATAATTTTTGTCATGTTATTCCATGTAACATAGGCTTATTCCCGTAGGTTGCCAGGTTTGCGCATGTTGAAACAGAAATCACCCAATCATGTTTTAGCAAACAAAAATCCATAGACAGATCTGAACCATCAATAACTAAAACGCAAATATGTAAAAAAAAAAAAAACAAGTTAAGTCATGTGTCTCAACTTTAGTGCCCAAAATTTAGAGTTAAAATTCCACAAGGGGGTATTTATGGTTACTGCCCAGCTGTGCCAGGGGGCATTTATGATTGTCACCGTGAAGTCCAGTCATGCCAGCAGAATGTTCTGTTTCACAGTCAAAAGTCTGTTCTGTTTCTGTTCTGACTATTTATCCACAGCATTACCACCCAGTTCCTCCAGTTCCACACACCCAGCTGACAGTATGATCACACACCCTGGAAGCTGGTTTTAGAATCAGTGGTGACAAAAACTCTACACCCGTTTTGAGGTTTCTCAGTTGGAGTGTGATCCTAATCAGGAGGTTCTGCTCCTTTTTTGGTTGTTTCTCCAATGTCGGAGGCTTCCATCAGTCCATTACTGTGACTTACTCCAAAGAGAACTGGTTCCCATTTCTGGACCTCTCTGATTTGATTCATTACATTAATGCTGGAGTTGTAAAGCTACATACCATTGGATGCCCACAGAGAGTGTGTGCCAGGCATTGTGGGTTGAGATGGGTTCCCTGTTTGTTGGTTCTGGATGTGGGGGTATCTCCAGTATCTCCAGTAGACCAAGCAGCAGGTGGGTTTGTGAGTCTCCCAGTGCCCATCAGTGTGAGAACTGAGAACTGGGTCACTGATCTGTGTGTGTGTGTGTGTGTGTGTGTTGGGGAATCCTTTGAACAGCCTTGTAAGTGTTTAGGCTGCAAACATAAGGAAGATATTTACTATAAACATAAGACACACCAAGCAAGTATCAGTGGTCTTTACATTCTCTTTCTCTCACTGTCTTACACACACACACACACACACACACACACACACAGATCAGTGCAATCTACTGGTATGTAGAATATGTTCTGTTGGACTTCACAAATAAACGTAATGCAAAAGCAAATAGTTTGCAAAGTCTGAGAGAGAGAGAGCAAGAAAGAGAGAGAGCAGTGGAATTTAGTAGCTCTCCCGCTCTCTCACTCACGTCGTGTATTTTTGCCCTTATATGGTAACAGAGTGGCGGAGTGAGGCATAGTGAGAGACTCACAGCGAGAGCAGGAGCGAAAGAGGAGGTGTGGTTGATTGTTTAAGGGAGGAAAAGGTGTCGAGTTACACCGGTTCACTACCTCCCTTGCTTCCACCCTTCCTGTTTCCTTCATTCTGTCGGCACTCCTCCACCCCGTCTCTCACATTTTTAGAAACCAAGAGTTGTCTCTTTGGCTTATAGTCCCAACAGAGACGAATAGCAAGCACAGGTAGACGTGATGGTAGAATGCTGAGAATAAGGAGAAGAAGAAACTTTAAAGGGGGCACAATACAGTACAACTGGACTATAGGAAAGAAGTTCCAGGGTTCAAATCCCATCTCTGCCAAGATACCACAGCTGAGTCCCTGAGCAAGACCCCTATCCATTGCTTGGATTGTAATATTATAAGACATATAAGGGCGTCCGCTAAATGCCGTAAATGTAATAACACCTGAGATTCCTGTCTTCTTTATTTACAATGCAAAACTTATATTTACAGCATTAAGCAGACGTCCTTATCCAGAGCGACTTACAATTCATACAGTCTTACAATCCAAGCAGTTGTGGGTTAAGGGCCTTGCTTAAGGACCCAACTGTGGCATCTTGGCAGAGGTGGGATTTGAACCCTGGACCATGAGATCCAGAGTCCAGTACCTTAACCACTAGGCCACCACAGTCCCCAAGTAGACATCTGAATGGAAATATGGCTAATGCTGCCGTCACGGATCCCATAATCTCCAGATTAAACCAAATGAAAACAGATAATAGTGGACTTTAAAATATAGTTGATTAGTTTTTAAAAAATGATTCTGTCCTACAGCTTAAGATATACAGTCAAACGGAATAAATCAATTCTGTCACTAATAAAGCTGATAGATTTCCCACCAAACAGCTTTAAGAATAAGAATCTGTTGTTTATCCGTTGGCTATGGAGTATAAGTATATTTTTTAAGGACAGTTGCCCTTGACACAGGCGCTAATGTCTGTCAAACACAAACACTCATTACATTTACATTTATGTCATTTAGCAGACACCCTTATCCAGAGCGACTTACAACTCATACAGTCTTACAATCCAAGCAGTTGTGGGTTAAGGGCCTTGCTCAGGGACCCAACTGCGGCAGAGATGGGATTTGAACCCTGGACTGTCTGGTCCATAGTCCACTACCTTAACCACTGGACCACCACAGTCCCATAACTTGCGTCACTTTGTCTGCACCGATACTTACATAATTTCCCCATATGGCGTTGTATATCCCTATAAGAACTACAATCGTCCCCGGTTTCTGCGGTATAAACATGGGGCACAGTTATGAGAACTATAAAAAAGATCCTCTGGTACAAAGGGCCTAAAGAGAGTCATTTAAGAAGTACAGACCCCCTCCATCAGCTCCACCAGCTCACAGGCAAAGTCATATGAATTTCAGTTTGCAGCAATCACTGATTTTATCACGTTGAACCAGGTGGGTTGGGACGGTCCTCCCAAATTAGTCCCTAGAACTGTTTGGTGTGAAAGCAAGCAGTAACAGCAAGGGAACTAAAGGAATGATTCAGTGCATGGTCGTGCCTGATCCTGGTCCTGATCTGTTCACTATAGTGGTGGTTCATGCAGGAAACAGTGTGAATCAGCTGCATGGACTTTCTGTTTGCACGACATGATCTGTCTGGCTTTAGAGAGACACAGCATCTGCTCTCATGCTCTAGTCTAATAAGCATATGTGACTGATGGGAAAAACATGATGTCATCTATGGTCCAGTAATAACAGAGAGAGAGAGAGAGGTGACATCATCAGATGGATATGCTGACCTGAGCGTATAGATTTATGGTCTGGAAAAGCAAACAGATGAAAGACAGAGGTGGAGAAACACTAAAAGTGCAACCGGGGCGTATTTAAGGTGAATAGGTGGTGTAGCGTTTGAGAAGATTGAGAGCGTTCGTGAGTTTAGAAGTGAATAGAAAAGAACGAATGATAAACAACTGAAAGTTAAGATGTGGCAGATTTCCAAACGTTTGAGTTCAAATGTGCAATGCTGCCCTGTTATTACTGCACCATGATCCTGTAAAGAAGAGAACAAGAAATCTGACATTACGTAATGTGGTTTTGGATGAAAAGAGCACAAACAGAGCAGGTGGGTAATGTAAGGTGAGCCCAGGAAGGTCCAGGAACTGGATCCAAGCTTGAGGCCGGTGACTACAAAAAAAGCATGTCCGGGCTAGCGGGGTGTATATTTAAAGTCGTTCTATTACAGAGAGAGAGAAAGACAGACGGA
The DNA here is from genome assembly GCA_034780255.1 of Parotocinclus maculicauda. Classification (NCBI taxonomy): domain Eukaryota; kingdom Metazoa; phylum Chordata; class Actinopteri; order Siluriformes; family Loricariidae; genus Parotocinclus; species Parotocinclus maculicauda. The sequence goes on along the minus strand of JAUZSU010141955.1, from coordinate 1,377 downwards.
TTTGTACAGACATGACAGCACATGACGGCGAGCTTTAAAATTCAGACAGGGTGTCATGTCGTGGTGTGTGTGTGTGTGTGTGTGGGCCTGCTCGAGGCTTGATGCAGATGAAAGACCTAACGGGTGAGAAACAAGACGTCCGGGCCAAGATTCTCAAGAGCAATGACATCATTGCCTGGGAGAAAAAGGTAAAGAGGCAGTAAAGAGGGGCGGATTCGTGCCATGGGCTTGGGCCTGATCAAACAGCACAAAGTCTAGAGATTAACTGATACACAATGAAATCATCCACCACTGTGGAAGATGGGTTTCCTTAGGAAGAAACGAGCCAAGAAAGTGCTGAGATTTTCATCAGTGCCAATGATATCATCTCGACGCGAAACTATCGGCCTTAACGGGCACTAAACGTAATCTGATCCAACACCGTGTAGAGTAAACATTTCCATAGCAATCTGGAGAGACACAAGAAGACAAAAGGTGGACTGGAGTTTTATTACAGCAACGAAACACAAAATGATTTAAAAAATAGGATTAAACAGGGGTTGTGGTCACCTGAAAAACATGGTCACCTTGTTTGGGTTTTCCTTTTTTCCTAATGTGTTTTACTGAGTAGCCCTTGTGAGTAAATGTACAGAAATATGTACGTACAGGTACGGTTTCTACTCATTTATGCAAAATACGAGAAAGGCTGTACATGAGCTGGGGGCGGCACGTGGCTCGGTGGGTAACATTGCCGGAAGCTGGTCATATAGGATATACGTATCGTCGTATGACCATGAAGAAGATCAGAATCGATTGGTGCAATCAGATTTGCAATAGATCTTGTGGTTAAGAGGTTATTAACACAGAAAGGAGTAAACTTTTGTTGTTCATCACAGGTAACTGAAAGTGGAATTGATGATTCTGATGTCCTATCATGATTTTAGCTGCCGTATCGTAGCAACAACCAACACCCAGAAAGATCACCAATTTCACACAGCACTGTTACCCCTCATAACCAAATTCAGAGAAACCGGGACTGTGGACGATAAGAAACATAGTGATCGTCTGAAGAACCAAAAAACCTCAACAATGGTTTTAGCAGCCTTTGAAAAAAGTCTGTATACATATATATATATATAAGTATATATACAGTCGATTCCGGTTAATAGGACCACCGGTTAATGGGACCAAAGAACGTGTACAGTATGTAATATCCGTGAATTAACTCTTCGTATCTGGTATCACTACCCGAAAACTCCAGAGTTTCTCCCCCAGCCCTCTACTGCCACCTACAGGTCTAACATTTCCATTTACTACAAAAAAAGCCACAAGTCGCCACAGCCACAGCAAAAGCGCGTCAGATCACACTGGATAAGTTCTTCAAACGTTGACTGGAAT
>JAUZSU010141944.1:0-15453 GCA_034780255.1 Parotocinclus maculicauda | reverse complement strand
CTCCAAACTCCACTCTCCAAACTCTTATCTCCAAACTCTACTCTCCAAACTCTACTCTCCAAACTCTACTCTCCAAACTCCACTCTCCAAACTCCACTCTCCAAACTCTCCTCTCCAAACTCTTCTCTCCAAACTCTCCTCTCCAAACTCTCCTCTCCAAACTCTCCTCTCCAAACTCTTCTCTCCAAACTCTTTTCTCCAAACTCCACTCACCAAACTCTATTTTCCAAACTACGACCATCCAGGTGTGATAGTCCACAAGATGACAAAGGAACCCATTATAACTCCTCTAAGCACCTAAAGGTCTCTCTCGTTTGCCTTTGAGACCATCCCAGGATGTTTTGGTTTGAATGAGAAGGGACACACACCTTATTATTTCTCCTTCTCATGAATATTAGAGGTTTATATTTAATCAGGAGTTAGGGCTGTACTGAAGATCACCAGCAGCAGGACTTTAGGTTGAGGTTTATTTGATTAGGGTGTGTGCTGCTGGAGTTGGTAGCAGCAGTAAATCCACTCAGGTCGGTGCGTTTAGGCGGCCCTAATTGAAACGCTGTCCCTGAGAAGCCGAGGCCCGTAAATAGCCTGATCAATACGCCCCGTCATGTGTAAATTGATCTTTAAAGTAGTCATCTGGCTTAGTGAAGTGTTCAATCAGGCTAATTCGGTGTGAGCGCTGCCAGCCTCGTGTGGTCTGCACACTATTCATTTGCTCTGAATTTCAAATGAAACTAATTCCCAGCTCCGTTTAAGCGCTCCGGATCTATCGACGGGAACGCCGGGCCTCCCGAAACTCAGAACCGCTTTTCCTCCCGATCGACGGGAAAATAAAGGAGATAACGGGACGTTTAAGAAACGCAAACACAGACTTTCATTCACTTGGACTCTTTCCTAATCATATCTCCCTCCCATCGAGGCACAGACGGACTCAATCTGGATCTGGCTTAATTATCCAGGATCAAATTAACAACAGTTTTTATCCCCTCCCTCACGCAATAGCTCGTCCCGTCAAAACTGTTTAAGCGATCGACCAACAAACACGTCAGGTGGGAAAACGTGGGGAAAAAGACGGTCGATAAAACGCTGCTCAGACACTAACGAAGGCCGACGTTAAATCCCCCAGCAAGAAAAGGAGGTACGATCGATAATAAACGCTCAAATCAAAGTTATTCCAGTACAAACCAGTTCCTGTCCTGCTACCAGTCAGCACACGCTACTGGGAATAAAAAAGGAAAGGGGAACAAATAAAAAACAAAAAGAGAAAGAAATAGAAAAATGTAGGGAAAGATGGAAGGGAAAAAGAAATAAAGAAAGAAAGAAAAAAAGGAAAATAATAAGACTAAAAATGAAGAATAAAAAAAATATAAAGAGAAATAGACAGTAAGTAAGGTTCAGAAAAAGCAAGCAACTATCCTTCTTTTAAATTTTTAAGTAAAGAGAAAAATAAAATAAAATAAATAAATAAAAAGAATTCAGAGAAAAAATGTAAAAAAAATATTGTATAAGAATATTTCAAAATGAAAACAAAAAAATCAGAAGATCATTCAGATTTTTATAATTAAAATATTTAGTGTGAATTACAAAAAAAGGAACAGGAATGAAAAGAAAAAATAAGGAATCTAAAGCAAAACAAAAGAGAAAAATAAAATAATAATAAAAAAAATAGAGGAAAGAAATCAAAGACAAAAAAATAATAATAAAGAAAAGCTAAGAGAAAATAAATAAAGAAAGATAAATACAAAAGAAATATAAATCTATCAAAAATAAGAGGAATTACATTTTGTGTTTAAATTATAAAAAAGGAATAAAAAGAAAATGAAAAAGAAAAGAACATGAAGGTAAAGAAGTGAATTTATAAAAAAACGAAAGGATAAAAAACAAATAACAAAAGAATGGAAGAACATTTTTATAAGAATATTAGGTCAAATATTAAAATGTTCTGTTATAACCATCAATAAAACAGGTTCTAAAAAAAAAAAAAAGTTTAAACAAAAACAAAAAAAATGATTCTGTTGATTTATTTCTAAATAATAACTAATAACCAAGAAAAGATTCGATCTAATTTATATAATAAAGGTCTTAATTATGGAATGAAAATCTACAAAAATAATTAAACATACTTTGCTTAGGTTATTAAGTTAATTAAGGACAATGATAAGTAATTAATTCTGGCTGACCAATCAGATCGCAGGACAGGATCAGCTTATTTTTATTAGAGTTACAAAGCTATTAGAACTGATACTACACACACACACACACACACACACACACACACACACACACACATTTACGTGAGAGTGAGGGAGGAGGGGGAATATCAGGGGATCACCACTGACGCCAGATCTCAGACACACTGAGCCGCAGCGGGACCGTAACCCTCCTAACACACACACACACACACACACACACGTAGAGACTTGAGGTCATTTCCTGTCTATGGGGGGTGATGGGACTCAGACACTGAGGAGAGGTTTCCTGACTCTCTGTACATCACTCTGTACACACCGGTGTAAAACACACACACACACACACACACACACACACACACACACACACACACACACACACAGGCCACGCCCCACCCCAGGCACATCTAATAACTATAAAGAAAAAAGAACATTATAGTTATTATAAGTAATAAGAGAGAAAAATTAAGACATTAAAAAAAAAGAAAAGAAAGAAAGAAATAAAGAAAGAAATGTACTTTGACAGAAAAACAAATAATTGAGTGTTATAAAATAAAAAAACATTTTTGTAAAAGTAACGTTAAAGTAAAAAGAGAGGAAATGTGGACCAAAGAACGAAAAAGAAATAAAGGACAAAATAAATTGTATTTATACATTTAAATATATTAGAAAAAAAGTAAAATAGAGAGGTGGACAAAATACACAGGTATAATGAAACTAATAAAATATTAAAAATACAGAAAAAAGAGAAGATAAAAAAAAAAAATGGAAAAGAAGAGGAACAGTAAAAAAAAAAGCAATACAATTTCTCTTTATTTTTATTTTTTCATTTAGTGAATAGAAAAAAATGTAGGTGGAATATTAAATAATTATTAAATTAATTAGTACTTGAGTTTAATATCATAAAAGAACGTTCATATAATGTTAAAGTAAAAAGTGATCAAAGGTAGAATGAGTAAGAGAGAAAAAAAGAAAAAAGAAATGGTATGTACAGAATAAACATAAAAAAATAGGATAAAAATATGAATACAAAAAAGTACAAGTGATATGATAAAAAAGTGAACTTGAGTTTAAGGGATAAACAAATAAAAAAAAAATAAAGATCAATACAGAAGAAGAAAAAATAAATGATACAATTAAAAACAAGAGAATGTCCCTGCTTTTTTCTTCTTCTTTTTTTCTTGGTAAAGAGAAGAGCAAAGAAAAATGGGATGAAAAAATTGAGAATATTAATGATTAAAATAATTAAATACGTGCTTTAGCATACAAGCACATTCAAATAATATTTAAATAAAAAGCAAGGGAAGGAAAAAAAAACCAAAAGAAGAAGATCAAAGAGAGAAACAATGAAAACGAACTCAAATACAAAATGATTTTTATTTCTTTATGTGTGGCTTTTATTCTTTATTCCTGTTTATTAGGACTTTTTTTTTCTTCATTCGTTTTTTAAATGTTCTTTAGACCCTTAGGGCATAATAAAGATGTTCTCAATATACAGTGTGTGTGTGTGTGTGTGTGTGTGTGTGTGTGTGTGTGTGTGATGAAGCTAAAGCCCCCGAATGACCCGGAGTTTGATTTAAACCTAAACATGATGCAACTCCATCACAGTAACAAGAAATCTGTAGCACAAAATAACAAAACAAGTAACGAGATAAAACTCATAAAAAACATAAAAACCAAAAACTCATCCTCCTGATTCACTAGAGCATCTACAAACAGCCCTGAACACAGTGATTTTAACCCCAGCCACACCCACACCAGCTCCCTGATTATATACATTACTGTGGGTCAGTATTAAATATATCTCTCTAATTAAAATATCTCTCATCTAAATTTAATTTATCGGGTGACGATTTAAGATTAGGATTAAAAATCTGGACCTTATATTAGTGTATTTAAGGAATTAAGGACAAATTGTGGACATTAAGGGAAGGGGAAAATAAATAAAGCAATGACAAAGGAAAAAATAAAAGGTGAAATAAAAAAGAGAAAAAAGAAAAGGGTTATAAATATAAATAAGTTAAATGAGAGAAAAAGAAAGAAAGGAATGAAGAGTAAAAAAAAGAATAAGAAAATAGATCAATGGTGAAATAAAAGGGAAAAAAAAAATTAGAAAATTAAAAAAAAGAACAAAAGGCACTAACGATGAGAAAAAAAGTCAGAAAGTAAGTGAAGAAGGAAAAATATTTACAAAAATGATTAAAAAGGAAGCAAATAATAATTGGGAAAAATAAGAAAAATAATTAAAAAGAGAGAAAAAAATGTAAAGGAAAATTATTATTAATATTATTATTATTACTTATATTATTACTATTATTATTAATACTAATACTAATACTACTACTATTATTATTATTATTATTATTATTATTATTATTATTAATAATAATAATTATTATTATAGTAATTATTAATATTATTATTATAATTTATTATTATAGTTATTATTGTTATTATTATAGTAATTATTATTATTGTTATTATTATTATTATTACTATTATCATTATTTATTATTATTATTATCATTATTTATTATTTATTATTATTATTATTATTAATATTATTATTATTATCATTATTATTTTGGAATATTTATTCAGCTAATTCAGCATTGGATCTTTAAATCAGCACTAAACACTAATGAGAGTTAGCTAATTAACATAAAATAATGCTTTTGATTTATTTTAGAGAATGAGAGAGTCTGATAACCCGTCTGTGATTCCGTCTGATTTCCATTCATGCAGTAAATGACGTTCAGACGAAGCTTCATTATTCATAACGCTTTAATCTCAGGACGAGTGAACCAGAGTTATAAAAAACCTCCTGATAACCACCCTCCCCTCCCTCAGGCAGTGTGATCCAGCCCAGAGTGCTAGGGTGTTATATAAAGGAAGGATAAAATAACAGAAAAGAAAAAAAAGAGGGAAAAAATAATCAAATAAGATAAAAGGAAATAAAGAAAAGGTAGAAAAAACAATAAAGTTATAGGAAATGAATTAAATGAAAGAGTAAGAAAAATGGGCTGAGGCTGCATGCTGTGTGGATTGAGCATGTTCTCCCTGTGTTGGGATGAAATGGAGGTTTATTGGAGTGTCTGATCTAACATCACGTTCCTGATCTGATCTGATGTGATGTGTGTTTTCAGATCACTGCTCTATCATTACACATTATTCATTGGTTCATCAGCCCAAACTTAGCAGACCATCATTAAGTGGTGCTGCTGGTGATGCTGGACTTTCCATCAGTCGGCCGAACTTGCCGTAGGATTATTTTTTATGGTGACGCGTGCTCATGTCGTTCCTTCATAGCTCGTTCCAAATGTCAAGTGCTTTGTCTCCTGCTGACTTGATGACGGCTCCAATTAGTCTGTTCATGCTTCATTAAGCAGCCATTTTTAATCAGGATTAAAAAGTTTCAGAAAGAAACACACACACACACACACACACACACTTAGTCACTTAAGTAGCATTAATAAATCAGACCCCATGCTGTTCCTCAGACCCCGAGCACCTGAACCTTTCACCTGCATCATCAGCCATTAACAAAATGTGTTCAATAACCAACTCCAACCGACCGGCTAGAACAGTACCGCTTAAATACACACACACACACACACACACACACACACACATCAAAGAGAAACTGGGGCTGTGTAACTGTGTCAATAACTTTGCATGTAACTGTGTAACTGTGTGTAACTGTGTGTAACTGTGTCAGTAACTTTGACCTGTGTCTAACTGTGTGTGTAACTGTGTCAGTAACTTTGTGTGTAACTGTGTGTAACTGTGTAAGAAAGTTTGCATGTAACTGTGTGTAATTGTGTGTTCAATTGTGTGTAACTGTTTGTGTAACTGTGTGTTACTGTGTAAGAATAGTTTTAAGAAACAGCAACATTACAACCACAACAATAACAGTAATATTAATAATAATAATAACAACAACAACAACAACAACAACAACAACAACAACAACAACAATAATAATAATAATAACAACAATAATAATAATCGCAATAATAATAATAATAACAACAACAATAATAATAATAACAATAATAATAATCGCAATAACAATAATAATAATAATAATAATAATAATAACAATATTAAAGATAACAATAATAATAATAATACCAATAATAAAAATAATAATTTTATATTTATTCTTGTTTTTGCAGATGATAAACTTTCCTATGAATGTTTTTTTTTTCTAACACAAAATATTTAGATTAAATGTTCTTATATAATTGAGTTCTGTAATAATTATAAGAAACAATGTTATTAATGACTATAAATATAACATATCCATTATTATTTATCAGATTATGACTTTAATAAAAAGTTGACTTTGATCATCTTACATTTCTAAACTGTTACTTAATATTAGTATTATTTACCTTTTATTTACTATAACATTATTATTGCATTAATATTATTCTTATTAGTTACATTTTATTTACTATAACATTATTATTATTATTACTACTTTAATATTATTATTTACTTTTTATTTACTACAGCATTATTATTACAATATTATTATTATTATTATTATTATTATTAATATTTACATTTTATTTACTATAGCATTATTATTATTATTATTATTATTATTATTATTATTATTATTAACTAAGATAAATTGTACGTACAAGTGCAATATTAAACCTTATTTTTTATTATTATTATTGTTGTCGTTGTTAAAAAATAATAATAATAATAATATTTAAAAAACTAAAATTTTATTACGATTTATTACTCTCATTATGGTTTTAATTTCAGATGATTTTAGTTTATTTTTCAGTTAATTATTTTTCTTTAGCTGTGTTTTTAACATTTCTTACGACGACGCATTCGTCGATTTTTAATTTAATATTAGTCGGAAAAAGCCAGATTTATTTAGTGCTATTTAATATTATTACCTTAAATCACACTTTTTTTTATGTCTAATCCTGAGCTTATTTTTACTTTAAGTTAAACATATAAAATTAGACATTAATTACTTAATCGGTGTATGTTTAAAAAAACAGAAGGAAAAACAAAGCAGGTCTATTTTAAAAATAATTATAAACACGCATATTAAATCAGAATCCATAGCGGGCATAAACAGTTTTTACTTTTCCGTTTTTAATTCATTTTTATACACGTTCACACCTCCATCAGCACTACACAGAAATAAAACAAACTTCCAAACAGCGAGTGTTAAAGAAAAAGAAGAATAAAGGTGGATTTTGGAGAGAGTTTCAGATCTGATTGCTGATTGCTGAGTGATTAGACAGAAAAATCCCAAATACTCACAGTTCAGAGGAAGTACTCGCTTCGTTAAGGTCCCCTACGCCGTTTAACGACCCCACCAAAAAAGGGAACGCTCTCAAATAAGGCTCGACAGTTACGTAGCTCTACCAAAAAAAAAAAAAAAAAGTGAAGAAGAAGAAGAAGAAGAATGCTGAATGTTGTGGTACAATTAATGGCTGAATCTCTGTCTCCGAGTTTGGGACATGCAGTAAAGCATCCAGCATGATTTATTCACGCAGTTTACGAGCCTCTTAATTATTGATATCCCAATTAGTGGAAAGTTGGGAGCCATGCTTATATCATAGCTACTTTAGTGGCGCCTGAGTGCCTCACCGCTCCTGATAAGAGGAGGGAAAAATGAAAAAGAAAAAAAAAGAAAGAAAGAAGAAGATGCAGAAGGATTGTCAGAGCTGGACATAAAACCAAGCTGCAATCAGACACGCTGTCTCGAACTTCAACTTTCCATTATTAGTCCAAATAGTGGACAAACTTCTAAACAATGCATTACTAACCCTATCCTAATACTAACAGAACTTTTTAAACCTAGATCAATCTGAATCATTTATTTAAAATCCCATTGTTCTGTTTCTCCTAAATGACTTTCAGTAACGCCCATATTACACCTCTGATCTTTATAAAGTTTAGAATAGAAATCCCAAGACCTTCTGCTACTCCTTTTTTATTTATAAACTCAAACACTTGTGATTAATTTAGTCTAATCAGCCTTAAAACTAAAATATCAGATGATCTGGAATATGTCAATGAAAAATAATGGAAATATTTCCTTGACTGAAGTTTACAGAGTTATGGTTTATGTTTAATAGTAATTAAAAAAGTTCTAAATTCAATTAAATATAATGTTAAAACTAACTCAGTGGATTATTTAAATATATAGTACATATTAAATATTTTATCAGTGGCATGTATAATTTTTCACTTATAATCATTTTATACTAATTCTTCTTCTTAAAATAATAATAATAATAATAATAATAATAATAAATATAATAAATAAAATAATAATATATATATTTTTAAATAATTATTATAATAATAACAATAACTATAATAATAATAATAAGAAGAAGAAGAAGAGGAAGGAGTTATTATTATTATTATTATTATTATTATTATTATATACATTATGTACAGTATTAATATAACATAATATTCTTTAAATATATATTATTATAAACACACAAATTGTACACTTAATTTTATTACTTCATAATTAACACATAACATTATTATTATATTACAAATAATCATTATAAAATAATTATTAAAGGTATATTATTATATACTTTATATTGTTATTAGATTTATTATTATGAATGTTTTATTAGTATAATAATATAAATATTATAAATATATAAATATTATAAAATATATATAATATATATAATATATATAATATATATATATAATATCTCATTTTGTGTATTATTATTGTTGCATAAAAAATTGCTATATTATTAATATTTGTGAAAGTATATTTTTATGCACTTTTAATTGTTATTATTGTTGTTTTATAATGACTAGAATACAAATTATTTATGATCTCATTTTATAGTTTATTACTATTACTGTTGATGTTTCTGTTATGCTTATTGTTATTATAAATACAATACATTATTATAAATTATACTTATTATTACTTTTCCTTAAAATGTGTTGTTATTATTATTATTATTATTTTTATTATTATTATTAATATTATTATTACTATTATTGTTATTATTATTATTATTACTATTATTATTATTATTATTATTACTATTATTATTATTATTGTTATTATTATTATTATTATTATTATTACTATTATTATTATTATTACTATTATTATTATTTATTATTTACATTATTTATAGTTTTTACAGTCCACATTTGATGAAGACTTTCTACGTTAGATGAATACTATTAGATTACTAAAGCTCTGCATTTTTAATAATTCATTATACAAGCAGATGGAAATGACTAATTGACTAATTCATTTCTAAATCATTATGGCAGCGCTATAAAAAAAATACAGCCTCAGAGTTTGTACAATTGAAAAAAAAAACCCTGCTTTACAGCACATCAGATCAAACACAAACCAAAACAACAACGACAATCCTAATCCTACTAATAATCATAATAATAACACATTTATTATCGTTACAATACCTTCCTATTGGTCAAATAATTAATTAATAAATTAACAATAAATGAATTCTCAGACTGATTTTCCCCTCAAATCCCTTAATTAATAAGCAGGAAACCCCCCAGAATAAAGTGTATAAGAAATAAAAATGGGATTCAGTGCTCGTTGTCGTTAACACGTCTTAAACGGTAAGATCATTTCTGTTCATAATGAATCCCATGTAAAACACAGAGCTTCATTATCCTTAATAAAGATCTAAAGCAGAGCTTCCCGGCGCCGTGTCACACCCGTGTCTGTGTTTTCTTGTTTTTTTTTGTTTTTTTTAGATGAGTAAATGAGTGACGGATCAGGAGAAGAGAGATCGCTGGGCGAACGTGGATGGGCTTCCATCAATAATGTATGCCAAATTAAGCACAGAGGCACGCTTACTCAAACAAAGGTCAACGTGAGCAATAATGATTTTTTAATGATATTCTGAAAGAAGAACATTTGCATTCCTCTCAGGCATCGTTGCTCCGACATGTAATAACAAATAAAGCGATCGGGAATCAAGCACGTCTTCTAACGAGCGCCGGAGACGCACCAGAACCAGAACCAGAACCAGAACTCGCTGTTAACATAAGATAAGGGACAGAGTAACCATGAGATAACACAGGGCACAGCAATCAGGACAAACCGGAGAAGGTCTGCTGAAAACCGACAGAGATCTGGAGCTCCTGCCCCTGCCAGGCCACGGTTTGGACCCGTTTCTACAAAATCCTCATCTTCGGACTCCTCCGTTCCAATTTTAGAGCTTCTGTGACTGTAATCAGAACCGCAGATCATCGTTTTATGAATCCATGTCTCTAAACGTTTTGGAGAAACAGCCCGGCAATTATGGGAAATTCCCATCCCAAATCACCACCTTCCTTCCACACCAAAGGCTCTTCGCGTTAAGACGGTACCAGTTTTGAAGCTCTTTAACCCATACCCTTGACCCTAACACTCCAGAGTTTAATCCCCAGCCTCTACTGTCCCAAATTTGAAATCGATCAGAGCGTAAACACCGGCGCTTGGTGGGTTCATGCCCAGTTACTCGCAGTGTGAGAGGTGGTTCGATTTTAGACTTTGGAGCTTGGACTTCACATGGCCAGATGATAAACCTGTACCTGATTATCGCTTTTGGAATCTGCTACTTCACACATTTGTTCCCCAAACACTGGGTTTCTGGGTCTGCCAGCCCAGTTTTGGAGCCGAACGCCCCTCGGTGTTAAATCCACGAACCAAGGTTTCCAAATCTACACCCCTGGATATTTATCTCCAGCATTTCATATCATCCCATTCCAGCCCTACATCTGGCTCTGCAGCCACGGTTTCTCGTTCTAATAACCAACATATTTGTCTAGACATCAAACAAACAGCGGCGGACTCTACCGGACTCTACCAAACTCCAGCGTCGCCTTTTTTTGGGTGCATTACCAGACCTGTTTGACACTCCAGCCGCAGATTATTATCTCTTGCCTCTAGTGTTCCAATTTCTGAGCCTGATAACTCAGATATTTGCCTCTGCAACCTCCACCAGCTCGGCGTTAGAGCTTATTACCACACACCTCCAGCCCCGTGCCTCAGGACATCGGCTTCTGACTCTTCCATCCCAGTTTTAGAGTCTATTAACCCATGTCCTAGACTCTCCAACCTCGGATTACCCTGCTCCTGAAGTTTAATACCCTAGACGGTGGACTCTACCACCCGAGATCCTCGCATTCTGACTCCGCCGTGCCGCCGTTCGAGACGATAACCCCACGTCCTTGAGTTGAGCCCAGCTTCCGCCTCCAGAAGATTCCATAAACATCTGTCCCTGTTACCTCTGGTACTCTGTAACCTCAGCGCCCGATCCCAATATCCATAGATTCCTTCAGAAATGATAGCCACGTGTCCTAAACCTAGTAAAGCAGGAGCTCAGGACCAGACTCTTGGATTCCTTCAACCTCCTAATCATCTCAAACTCTTACTGTTCCAGCTCCATTCAGCTCATTCTCCATGCTCATAACTCAAGACCTCCTGACATGACAGAATCTGGAGGGTCCAAAAAAGCCTCAGCTGGAGAGGGGCGATCTCTCGGCGCTCCCTCAGAACCCTCATATCTGATAGGAGCACATGGGTAAGGGATTGGTTTATCCAACCTTTAAACACCATTTAAAACTTTACTGTGCAAAAAACAAGGCCCCCCATAAAGGACGGGTCCCATTTTGAGTCTTGGCTCCTCCCAAGGTTTCTTCCCTTCTACGCTCAGGGATTTTCCTTGCCACTGTCGCCCTAGGTTTGCTCCATTTGGGATTTACATTTACGGTATTTAGCAGACGTCCTTATCCAGAGCGACTTACAATGAATACAGTCTTACAATCCAAGCCATGGTGGGTTAAGGGCCCAACTGTGGCAGCTTGCCAGGGTTGGGATTTGAACCCAGGACCATCAGGTCCAGAGTCCAGTACCTTAACCTCTGGGGTTCAAATCACACCTCTGCCAAGCTACCACAGATGAATCAGTGAGCAACAGGAGATAAATGTAAATCTTTAAATCCCTCCATTCTTTCTTTGAACGGTGATTTTAAACACTTTGATCATTTTGTTTCGGCAGTTCTTGATAGACTATAGATCCTCTGCCCATCTTTTACTCCTTTAAGACTCAGCATTTTGGGAATAACGCATTTCAACCAAATCACGATTATAATAACCTGTTTAAAATCCCATCCCTTAAACGTTCACACCCCAAATTGTGACCTAAGGGATTAGTATATTGAAATAAAGTTGACCAGACACTGTTTGTATTTAAATAACTCCGTTAGAAACTTAAAAATATATATAATTTGCATTATCCCGTAAACATTTTTAAAATTTGGGATTGTATAAGGGCGGCACGGGGGCTCAGTGGGGTAGCACCGCTGCCTAAAAAGGTCCTGGGTTCGATCCCAGGGTGGGACGGCCTGGGTCCTTTCTGTGTCTGCGTGGGTTTACTCCGGGTACTCCGGTTTCCTCCCACAGTCCAAAGATGTGTTAGGTTAATTTCTGTCTTTAAAGTTTCCCTTAGACTGTTTGTGTGCCCTACGATAGATTGACGCCCTTTTTAGGGTTGTTCCTGCCCTTGCAGCCAGAGTTGCCGGGTGGGCACTGGCTGGCCTCGTGTGGATTAAGCGGATGATAAAGGATGGATTAGATTGTATAAATGACCCGTTGTTAAAGGTTGAGATGTGTAATAATGTATTAATATCTGAAGCTCATATTTATTTAAAGATTCTAACAGAACAGCAGTACTGATTTTGTATTTATTTTTTTTTATTATTATTATTTTTTTAATCCCGCTGTGTAACTGTTTAAACACACTCACTCTTGGTCCTTCCTCCCTTCGGCACTTGCAGAGCGAGCTCTTTAAACGGCGGCTAGCTTTGACGGGTTTATCAGGAGCTTCCTGGACAGACGAAAATGACAGAGCCTTGGACAAGTTCATCGCAGATGCCACGGCGAAGATTCTCATTATCTACCTCGACCCTTTCGCTGGCCTGCGTGTGCAGTATACCGTGCCAAGCCAGGTACTGCCAGGTCTATTCTGGGAAGCCTTGACATTTGGTGTTGGGTCAGGGCAGCAGCAGTCGTACATCTGGATGGGCTTACGATGGTGCAAATAATTGAGTTGAAGAATCACTTGTGTGTGGGTTTTTTAGCTTTTTGTTGGTGTGTGTGTGCGTGTGTGTCACACACAGCTCGAACACATTTTCTACTGCTCATTTCCAGTGCATCTGGTATTTCAGTTATGCCCACTAAGCTACCCCTCATTAGTGTTACAGGCATTCTGGTTATCTATTAGAGATGTAAAAAATGAAATATTATCCCTGTTTTTCATTCTCTCTCTCTCTCTCTCTCTCTCTCTCCCTCACACACACAGGTGGTGGAGCAGCTGGCCTACTTCATACGTGAGGAGGACTCTGTGATTACGGAGGAGACCTTTGAGAGCCGTGTGCAGTTCGGCAGTGTGCGGGGAGGGGGTACGGAGAGCCTGCTGAGGCTAATGAACGGGATTCATGCTCCACAGGTCACCCTCAGTACAGACTGGCCAGAGAGCGTCAAGAGCGATTACTTAGCACACATGCACCGCTTCAGCACCAAGCTCACAGGTACACGACTCAACAGTGCCCTCTGGCTGGAAATGCTTCATTCACGCGCTCCCGTTTTAGTTCGGCGCACTGCGAGGATCACACGAGGGCAAGGCGAGCAGCTTAGGGTGGGGTACGGGACGGGTACCTGTTAAGAAAACAGGATTTCGGTTCTTATCTGTTCTGAGTTCCTACTAATGCGTTCATTTCATGCTTTAAAAACACAGTGACGATTACTGCAAAATTTGAGAAAAAATGAAAAGGCTAAATGTAATATGTGAGCACAGATTATCGTTTGGTATTTAGCAGACGTCCTTATCCAGAGCGACTTACAATTCATGGTCTTACAATCCAAGCTGTTGTGGGTTAAGGGTCTTGTTTAAGGATCCAACTGTGGCAGCTTGGCCGAGGTGGGATTTGAACCCTGGACCTTCTGGTCCATAGTCCAGTAGCTTAACCGCTAGGCTATAACAGTCACAGTCATTTATAAAACATGGTAAAACATCTAAAGTACCATCATGATCCTGAGCTTCAACAGTGTTTTGGTTTCTACCGGTTGCTCTCTACTAGCTCAAATGCTGCATTGGAGAGAGGGGGAGTCTAAAACACTTAACGTGAACGAAGCTCGGTTCCTACTGACCATAAATAATCTCTACTGCTAAAATGATAAACCTGTGATCCTAAAGGAAAGGAAATATTTTCACTTTCACCTCTTTTCTTCCCATTTAAGCCCATTATAAGTGAAACACTTACCAAAGGTAACGTAAACGCAGGCATCTGGTTCAGTCTGGAACAGTCACCGTATACTCGCATCATTCAGGGTCCTATGTGCCGAGAAAAGGATCGGCCCTAAAAAAAAGGGCTTTAAAAATCCCTACACGACGCAGTGACTGATTTAGTGCCCTTTGACGGATCGGAGATCACCCCTCTTCAGTTTAGGCTCGCTTTAACCTTTATGCTCTGAAATTCCTCCAGATTACTTCAGTCATTGAATGGCATTACGAAGAATGTAAATCTTTTATTTAAAATTCTAGTACTAATTAAAATTTTATTACCGATTTAAATTATTATTTACTTAGTTTAACTATTACCGCAACTTACTGTTTATTGTCAATTAACATCTAGGTCACCCATGAAGGTCGGGTCCCGTTTTGAGTCTTGATTCCTCCCAAGGTTTTTTCCTTCTATATTTAGGGAGTTTTTCCTTGTCACTGTCGCCCTAGGCCTGCTCGATTAGGGATTGGCCTTTAATGTAATGTAATGTAATGTAATATATAAAAAAAGCGCTTTAGAAATACATTTGACTGACTTTCTTGGAGGAACACGCTCACTGACAAACAGTAAGTCCTCTGCATGATGTTTTAAAAAACAGTCTTTCCCCAGTTTCTGAGAAATGGGGGGCTTTCCAAAATGTCTTAAGAGCTACCGGAAGGTCTTACGTGACACCCAGGCCAGCTGGAAGGCATTACCAGAAAAAAAGAAAACATTAAGTGTGCAACCATAAACTAATAGCATAAGCAATTTAACATACTGTAACTATTATAGTTATTATAAAATGCTCTTTGCTCAGGAGTAAAACCTGAGAAACAGGATACTATTTAAGTCTTTTATTTATTTATATACCGATTCCGGTTAATGGGACCACATCAGGACGCGATCGTTTTGGTCCTAATAACTGGCTGGTCCGATTAAACGAACAT
>JAUZSU010141934.1:0-15454 GCA_034780255.1 Parotocinclus maculicauda | reverse complement strand
ACGGATATTACATACTGTACACGTTCTTTGGTCCGATTAAGCGGAATTTTGGTCCAAATAAGCTAATAACATTACACATATACAATAGGATTTGTTTCGGTACTTTAGGATTTGGTCCGAATAAGCGGCTAGTCCCATTAAACGGTGGTCCTATTAACCGGAATCGACTGTCTATATGTATATACAGTCGATTCCGGTTAATAGGACCACCGCAGGTTTCTGCTCTTTAGAATTTCTGTTGTAGCCCTTGTCTTGTACTTATATAATCTTATCTGGCAAGCATTTTAAGTTGCATTGAAAAACGATCAGTTTTACTTGCAGCTGTCTGTGTATAAAGGATGCAAAGGTTTACTGCTGCTCTGAAAGGTCATTTGAACCTTAAAATTGTACTTCAAAATTTTATAGGGTATTTGTCAGCTAGACAACTAAAATAAACCTTAACCCTAAGTTGAAACGTTTTATATGTAAGCATGTAGGAAGTGTGGTGATGGATTACCAGTATGAAAGTATGGAGGACATTGGTAATGTCATTAGTGTAGAGGCACTGTGAATAGTCGCCTTCCTCCCAGTTCCCAGAGCGATCGCAGTAGCGAGATGCCCTTTTTTGCTCCACAGTTCCCCCTGCAGCCAGGGATCGGTAACGCAGGTGCAGGCAGTGCTGATATGAAGTAATTCCAGCAAGAGTTCTTGGCCATCTAGAAAGTGGAGAGACAGAGCTACTCTAAAATACCAATATGGACAGTAATTAATTTGTCTTGCTGAATTAGCTCACAATCAGTACTTTTACATGCACTTAATAATCTGATAACTGCATAAAATAAGATTTTGTTAGTAATCCAAGCAAAGAGTTTACAAACAAATAGGTAATCAGATAACAGAAAAACCCTGGGTTTAAATGACTCAGGCAATAATTGGAATTCTGCTTTGCAAACAAGCCAATAATCTTAAAGAAGGATTTGACGTAAACTTCAAAAATGTGTTTCGGCAAATGTGTTTGGTTGATGTTTTTAGGGTGCCGAAGAACTATAGAAGGTCTATGGAAACAAGCCCAAAAGAAGTGGTATCTTAGAATAAGTGGATCTGGCACCCATCTTTTATTCTGCTATCTGCTTTCTGGACAGCTCTATACTCTATTCGGGTATGTTTGCATGCATGTACAGACTAATGGAACCAATTAAAATAGAGTAACTGTATACATGCACTGAAAAATCTGATTACTGAAATAAAATCCAGGTCGTATTTCTTATTCTCATTTCTAGGCCTTATTCAGGGTTTGTAAAAACACTCTATCTAGTATGCCTTACCTAAACTCTCCTCTGTTATTGGTCACTTTCTGTTCTGGGCAGAAGGTGGCGCTGTTCTCCAGAACCACAATCTCCACACTGCGTGAGGTGTTCCCTCTTCCTGTCGTCACCACACACTCCCATTCACCACTCGCATCGATGCGCACATTGGATAAGATCAGCTCACTATAGAACAAACACCCAGATTGAGGTATACCAACACCACTTTATGGTACATCGCATTATGTCAGGACATCCCAGCGAGTCATTACCTGGTGATAAAGGTGCAGTCATGTAGAACACTCTCTTCCAGGTAGACCCCGTTCTCAGGGTCATTACTGACAATTTGACCTTTGTGACGCCAGTGCACAGTGGTGATTTTGTCCACCAGGGCGGCAGTACAGTGAAAAGGTAACCTGTCGCCTTTAAAAACAACCTGCCTCAGTGAGGGTAAAAGATACAGCGTGTGCAGCTCCAATGGACCATCTGGAAAACACAAATACAGGCCATATTAACACAGTTTTGGTTTAGGTAGCTATGGCAAAATCCAGTTGAGAACAGGTTCGATCTCTTATGCTTGCTTATATCAAGTTACAATTTTTTGTATGTTAGAGTGCATGACTAAATACCATCCGATACGATACGACACGATACATAGTCAAGTTAAATTATGCATTCTTGTTTATTACGCCATCGAATGAAATTGCATTTTTTAACAACGATCACACATTGTGCACACAGATGCATATCAATAAAAGTACATCATATTTTGAATCGTTATTCCTCACGAATAAGAAAGAAATATTTGCACTCAGTTATTTAATACATATTTTTTCATCATTTTAAACCTCTAATTCCAGTAATTTATTTGAACGTTATCATGCATGAATTATTAAATAATGGTGGTGTATTTTTTTCACTTATTTGTTTAACCCCAGACAAGACTTAAACATTTTCAATTGCTTTTTTTAGAAATATTTGTTATTTTGGCAAAGATACAAAAAAGCTACACTGTAGTGGACATGCACTAATGTTTCAAATGCTTTTCAATAGTGAAGGTTGGTTTTTAGTTTAAAACAGTTGTTAACACATCTCAGTCACAGATAACACGAGTGATTGACCACATTGTTCAGTTTTATTTTAAAACAACAGACAATCTAGAAAAGTACAGTAAGTAATTTGTAAAATTTTTATTCAACTTGTTCAATTTCAATTTAATCCACCATTTATTCTAAATCTACTGACACCACTGGGCCAGGTACAGATCTACTGACACCAAAAAAGGTTTTTTTTATTTGTACGTTTTATGCAGACCAAAAGGATTTAACAGACATTTCAGAGGTCAGAAGGTCATGCCCACTGCCAATCACCATTTTTGATCTAGGACCCAATATTTCAGTATAAAAAATGTTAATAAAACAAAGATTATTCATAAACATAGTAAAGGGTTAGGGGATGCCTTTATGTTGGTTTGGAGTAAGCATTGCAAATTATGTTTGAATATCTGTCCACTGTAATGGACACCATGAATGAAAGGGTTAATTGCATAAGACAAATTGTTTTGCGTTGTCCAGACTTCAGTAATAATGTCTTTTATGACATGTAAAATCGTAAGAAAATCTAATTGTAAGCAGAATATATTGTTACACCCCTTATAAAGACAGGCTTTTTCATTTATTTAACTTGTTGGGTAATGACTGAAAAAAATAGAATTCCCCTCTTTTGTAATATCAGGGGTGAGACACAGTTAAGGGACAATAACCATTTGGTGTTTTGTTATGCTGTTGTCATTCAACTAGATCTGACTGGTTTTGAGCCTGACTGACTCAGGCGAACAGTGGTTTTTAGGCTACTGGCAGGAGCCCTTTATTCATAACACCAAAACCACAATGGAACTGCTCATAGGAATTCACGTATCTGCCGACTGCCAATGCAAATAGGTTTTATACAATAGCAAAAAGGAATGGTGACACAAGCTGATACTGAAAAAGCACTAGGGAGTCTGGTTTGAGGTCATGAATTGCCTCTTGAGATAAAAAAAACAACAATAAGGCCAAAGACAAGATCACACAAGAGCCAACTAAGAAGCTGAATCCTACCCTCAGCTGCCATGAGCAGGGAGTATGGAATGATGGGTAAGGAAAATTCAAGTTTGCATCTGGACAGCTAAAATTTGTACTGAGCTCCAGCCAGCATGTGGTGGAGAACGGCCCTGTTTCAAAGCAATTCTGGAATTTTAGAGATTTTTGACTTTCTCACTTTAGCAGTTTAACTGGTGGTAAATCCCACCATCCCTCTTCTGGGGCCCTGGTGTGATTGATGGGCGTAACAAGACATATTTCTGTTCTTTCTTTGGGGCAAGTTTTAAAATATATTCTGCCTCATTTACATCGGTTAGTTAGCAAACACTCTTATGCAGAGCAACTTACAAATGATACAGTCTTACAGTGTACAGTACATTAAAGAAGGCCACCATACCAACATGTGTTATCTTAGCAATGGTAACAAGGACCATATATACTGTATATTATTTCTTATTCACCTTATGATTGCAATCATAAAATACAGGAAGTGTGCAGTATTTATGAAAATGAAAGAAACTACCAAACAAAAAAGCAAAAACAGCTTCTATAGGCTTCAGTGCCACTATATTTACACTTGCATCTGGCAGCTTATAAATTTAAATCTGTGTTTTAAAAATTAGATGTTCATATACGTTTGTCCTGTTTACATATTAATGATGAGACTAAGAAATAATTATATATAGATAAAAAAAAAAAAAATAAATAAAAAAATATATATATATATATATTATTGAATTGCTAAAACAACAAACATAAAGCTGGCCTAAGACGTTTGCACATTACTGTACATTCCAAGCAGCTGTGGGTTAAGGACCTTGCTCAAGGGCCAAACTGTGGCAAATGTTTTTGTCTCCGTGTTAGCATGTGTATCCGCGTCTTTTTCTCACCACAAGTCAGGTCGCTCTCCCTCAGCTCTCGCAGTGGTCTATTCTGGAACCTTCTGGGAAATGTGCAGAGCGTCTCATCTCCGAGTCGGGCCGAACTAGTGCGAAAGTAGCCTGGCACCCATTGCAAGCCACAATCACATGACAGGAACTCAGAGTCGAAATTTCTAAAAAGGTGGAAAGATTAAGTTAATTCAGTAAAGAAATTAAATCTTTGTATATTTTGTGTCCGTAAACGTTTTGCCGTTTTGCACTCCATCAGTTGACTTAAAAAACGTTTAGCAGCCTTAACTTATAACGTGCTCATAAACCTTAATTATTTGAGGCTTTCAAATATTGATTTATTTTCTCTATTTTTACCCCTAATTATGTACTATATAGATAAAAGAAGATAAAATAAAACATTTTACTGAGCTCTCCTATTCCAGCAACAAAAATCACGTGTAGCACATTCATAATGGAAAGCGTACATTTCTGGATTCTCATACTCTCTGGATCGACAAACAGTGGCAGTAGAATGTTTTGTACTGAATACACCAATTACTCAATATGACACATTTATAGATTTCCAATTCCAACAAGTCAGTTCATTTCATATAGTAATGTTCCATAATCTAATGGTTGTACCAGTAAAGTTGGAGGCAAAATCCATGGATGGGTGTCCACAAACTTGTATCTTAGAGATAGTGGTACTCCCTGAATGTACTGGGCACAGACTAGTCTATTGCAGGGATCAGCAAAGAGTTCTGTTGTAGCTCTGGGGGATGATCTCCATGTCTAAACTCTGCTCATAAGGACAAAGCTAGTTATGCTTGTGATGCCTGGCCCAGTCAGAAAGTATGGCCAGGACTTTGACATGGGTCACTTTGATGGTGAGTTAGTGCATTGCAAGCACGCTTTAATATACTGCTCACAAAAATTAGGGGATAAAATGAAATATCTCACTAGGAAAATGAAATTTCCCACAATTAAATATTCCCTCATTTTTGTGAGCAGTGTAGATCCTTCATGATTTCTTCATTATAATCTAGTTACAAACCACATTATCTGTAAGGTAGTTTCTATACATATACAAAGTAAATACAATCTTAGGAAGTATGATTATTAACAGATAAAACAGAAATGCATACTAGTCATACTGCTTAATCATCTTAACAAATATTTTAAAAGGTGAATGCAAGTAAGTAAAACATTATAATCAGCAATCAAACCAGCACAGCAACAGACATTTTTTACCCTGCTATAGAAATCAGCCAACATGCTGGCTAGTGCTAGTCTAAAATGCAACGAATGCTAGTCATTTTGTCAGGAAAGCAGAATTTCAATAAATGAGTTTGGATTTAAATCACTGTTATTCTCTGTAATTGATTTCTTGCTAGTTAAACAAGTTTAAACACACCCCAATATAAAAGACTTGGGTTGTATGTATTTCTTATGCCTATTAGTAAATGATCGGCAAACGTTAGCACATAGTGAACATGGCATAAGCTTTTGTATAAGTACAGTTTGCTTTTTTTGATTTATTATACCTAAATTCCATCTGAAAGATTCAAAAGCTCTGCAGAAATGGTTACTAGCTGGTGATGTAATATTTTTAGTAATAAAAAGAAAAGGTATATACATCATTATAATATAAGTCAGGGTGTTGGTACAATCCCTGATGAATGAGTAATATAGTGGGTTTTTTTTTGTGTTTTTTTAAAGAAATGAATGCTGTGTGCTCCAAACTAATGACAAAAAGGACCACCCAGACTGTTATTAGCAACAAGTCCAACAGCCAGGCTCTGTAATGGTATGGGGCTGTGTCAGTGCCCTTGTCAAATATAATTTTCATTTGACTGATACCAGTATTAATGAGATTTTAGAAAACATAACCAAGATGTCATCCTTTCCAGGAACATCCATGTTTTTTTTAACAAGACAATGCAAAACCACACGCTGCACACATTACATGGCTAAAAAAGAATAGGGTTTGGGTACTGCAGTCCTAATATGTCGCCCATAGAGAATGTGTGGAAAACGGAAAAAAGCGACAATGACCCAAACCATCTTAAGACGTGTTTGCTGGAAAAATGGGACAAAATAACGTCTGAAACACTAAGTCACTTGGTATCCTCTTTGCCCAAACCTATTTTAGGTGTTGTGAGAAGGAATGGGAACATTGCAAAGTGCTTTACCATGCCACAGAAATGTGTTGCAGGCCAGTTTATTAACAAATAAAAGTTGACCAGAGAAAATTTCAGCTCCATACATTCCGCAATCCAATAAAAGTCAAAGTAAATGTAAGAAACATGTATTATTATTATTTACATTATCCATACTGTCCCTGATTTTCCTGATTTGGGGTTGTAAAATATTGCAATTGCCATAAACCCATGACAGCCAAGGAGATCTACTGCTACACAAAACATGGGTTTGGACATAGACAATACGCACTGCACACATGCTAATTAAATCCCATTGCTAAGAGCAGGGCTGTTTAGTGACCCTCCTCCAGCTATGACAGAGATTATAGAACAATCTATTAACCTCACATGAGTGTACACATTCTCTTTAATACCCCTGAAATGGATTTGCTATTAGTCATATCCTTCATGGCCACATTATGGGATCAACTACTCACACCAGACCATGAACCAGCCTTATGTTTCTAGTTCAGTGTCAGCAGGGAATGAACATCATCGATCAGACATGCACATCCACCTACAAACCTGTACCACATGTATCGATACCCTACAGCCTTTTAGAGAGTGGAGTGAATTCTTTTTACCACATTAATGTTGTCGAATGTCCCACAAAATGTGTTTTCTTCTTTTACTTCTGCCTGCTTACTACTAGTTGGATGGACGCTAATAAGCTCTTGATACTCTGATAACCTCTGGAGTTTTATGAAATTTTGTGGAACCTTTGTTTAAAACCAGACATGATGCTAAGCAGGCATTGCAATATGTTGCCATAATAGCTGCAGGTAGACAAAACAGAATGGCTGAGCATATTTTTTTGTCCTACTCACACCAGCTTTAGAGAGGGAAGCTCCTGGAAGATGTTTGGCTCCAGCGTAGAGAAAATGTTGCCTGAAATGTTCCTGAGGGACAATCACATAATTACACAGTAAGAAAACTGATACATGGTTGACAACTTTCTATATATACAGTTGCGAGAAACATATTTGTGAACCTATTGGAATGCTCTGACTTCCTGCATTCATTACTTGCAAATAATAATAGCAGATTTCAATTCAATTTCAATTTGATTTCTATAGCGCTTTTTACAACGTAGCATTGTCTCAAAGCAGCTTCACGATATTACACTGTCTTAAAAGGCCAATCCCAAGTTGAGCAAGCCTAGGGCGACAGTGGCAAGGAAAAATTTCCTAAAATGGTAGGAAGAAACCTTGGGAGGACCAAGACTCAACAGGGGACCCATCCTCCATGGGTGGCTTAGACCAACACTTGAGAAACATTATTCCACCACTAATTATGCTAACAAAGCAAAATGTACTGCCAAAGATTCAGAAAACTTTGCAAATCTTGTGAATAACCAAACATGAGGGAAGTTGTTTAGTTTCTAAACGTTATTCCACTTGTGGAAAGGGGGGAAAAAATCAAACATTGATTAAAGGATTTGCTGAGAGAGGGACAAGGAAGGACTACATCATGTTGTTGCCAAATGAACAGCTTTATTAGTTCTCCAGGTATAAGAGCCACTGGGTCCATCAGGTGCTTAGTGAGGAGGCATGTCATGAATACTGAAAGGCAGGAGCTGAAGACACATAAATTAAGCTGAAGCTACAAATAAATTAAGAAATGTTACACAAGCCCGATGAAATCTGGGTAAAACAGGAACTGGAATAATCATGAGGACAGCTGTCAATTGCCATTTAAATAATGGTGATGAACGAGGTCTGGTTTACCACTTTTACAATACTTCTGTAGTTTAAACCATTCGATTGGTTATTTGGCTAGAAAAGGCATTATAATGTTGTCTATTGTAAACTACTTGCTACAGTCACATCAAGATACTTCTCTAAAAGCCCCTGGAACAGGAAGTTGGAACAGCAACTAGGTTCATTTTAAGTAAAGGTTCACTTTCCAACTTCAACAGATTCATAGTGATAAAGTTTCTAGGTTCGTTATATTGCCAGGATTGACAGGCAGCTTGTTGTTACAATTAATATGCAATTTATTTTAATGGATTACCATAAAACATAATGCTGTCAATAAAAAGCAGGCTAGAACAACCTGAAATTGGAGTAGTCAAAAACTGACAAAACCTGTGATGAGTCTGGGCATAATTGTGCATATGTAACTAAAATGAGATCCTATTTGTATTGAGTCAATCCTGCTACAGTACAGTTTTCTATTGAACTTTGCTATATAATATGCAGTATATAAGTATGTATATTCAATCTGGAGTTCAGTCAAGCCCAAGTTACATGGAGCTTAAAAGAAGGTATCGCTGAAGCTGTGTTGCATACCTGTAGTATTGTGTATCTATTTAGTGTTATATTGCTGCAGAATCACTGCATGGAACACTACTCTCAGTAATGAATACACCGTCTCTAAAACTTGACTGGAACCCTAACCTAGCTTGACAACTTGCAGCAACACTATGCAAAGCCAAGCCTATTCTTCAACTGTAATTCTTTCCAGACCTGGTTTGGATAAAGAATATTCATATTTAGGAAGCACAATGACGTACTTCCTTTTGGGGGGAATCCTTGCTTCCTGTATATTCAAAACCCATATTACTGGTTCCCTATTTGCAGATAGACTGAGGCACAATCTCCTTCTCTCCTTCACAAGAAGGGTCTTGTTCATGTACCATCTCCACTGTCTAACGCCATGTTTCTTCTGGCAGTAAATGCTACAAGAAGCTATAAAATTAAAACAACCATTATCTGATAGTAAACCACTAAATAAAAGTAAATTAGGTGCTGTATACTAGGTAGAGGTAAGAAGTCATTCAGAGCACCATTTTCTCAATTAATTTTTTCAACACACTGGCCCATATAGCAGGTAAAGTTATTAAGATACCCCATAGATTAAAGCAGGAATTCAGATACTGAAAGTTTGAAATGCCAGGTTCATCTATAATAGTTTTATTCAGAGAGAAAACACCAGAAGTAATAATGCTGGCCAATGAAATGTTATCCTGGCAAAGCTTTTTTGCTAAATAACATGAACACTACTGCACACAAAATTAGGGGATACTTCAAAATCTACTATCCCATAATGAATTAACCCCTATTTTTTGTGAGCAGTATAGTTTTCCAGAATTAAATATACATACAAATATACAATTAAATATACATGTGGTATAGAGATCCACACACACTCACTGATCACTTTATTAGGTACACCTAATAGTTACTCCACTCAAGTGTCCCTTTCATCAGATCCACTTACCGTATAGAAGCACTTTGTAGTTCTACAATTACAGACTGTGGTCCATCTGTTTCTCAACAGATTAGTCCCATGTCCTCTGTTCTCTCATGGGGAATAATCTACCATCCAAGTAGTCCCTGACCTATGCTGTTATCATGGGAGCATAGGGACTAAAAGTATGCAGAGAAAGAAATGGACTACAGTTTATATTTGTAAGCCTGCAATACTTCAATATTGTAATTAATACAGCAAAAATATGCAAGAAGTGTAGAAACAACAGGTGTACCCAATAAAGTGATCAGTATTTGTATTTCAAAAATACAAAAAAATACCTTTCTGTAATATTATTTTAAAAAAAATAAAAATAAAAATAAAAAACCTTATGGTCTCTTATTTTGTGAAGTACCGTTTCTGCATGTGTTCTGGAGCATTGTTTTATACCAATAAATATCAGCAATACATAGAAGTTGTATTTTCCTAACATTTGCTCCCATTCTTTAAAAATGCCAGCAACATTTGGTTACACAGCCAATAGTAAGAGCAGATTTTGGTCTGTGCATTATAATTACAATTATGATAACAGCTACTTATCTGATCAACTGCAGGAATTAATAGGGGTTAGATTTTAGCAGGTTTTTAAAAGAATGAGTTAGCAAAAATAGTCTAGATCTACAACAATAAGATTTTTTTTAAATAAATTTTGAACATTAGCATACTCTGAGAAGGAACACCGGTAGTAAGATGTGTGAAAGAGTCATGAAAGGGTACTCTCTTACTATAGAAGAAAGATAGGATAGGAGAAGGATACAGATTTGAACAATCACGCAGTATAAGAAATGCTTTCTTTTCCAAAAGAAGCAGATGCACATTTTGCTGTCCCATTTTAAAACTGTCAGTGTGCATTCAGAGAATTCAACAGTTTTAAGGGAAAGTGGCTACTTTAAATGTGACTGTGACAGGAAAGCTCTTCACACGCCACATCACCAGTCCAGCTCATAACCAATCCAGTTTACCATAGCCTTATGGCATAGTGATAAATCTAATTCGTGTGAAATATTTATGGGCCACAAGGCATCAAATCAAGACAATAACAATAAAATAACAGTAAAATGTTCAGTTTTTAATGTTCAGTTCACCCTTCACATAAAACCTGGACACAATTTACTGGATAAAATCAAAGCAGGTAGGTAGGCATGTAAGTTCTTCACGTATAGTTTTAAGCATCTGCTCTAAATATAGACCCCTTTAAAGGTCCATACGCATGTGGGTTAAAAAGACTCAGACACAATGCCTTGCATAGCATTATCGTGAGTAAGAGAACTCTAGCCCTAATATTAAGCATGCATGAGTTTTACTGTTGTCAAAACACTGACAGGGATCATGTCATACATTATCCTGGATTAGATGTATATCAGTAACAGGCTCACTATATGATTTAGCCCACACTAATATAAACTATGAACACCTATTAGTTAAGAGTCAAGCAATTCACACAAAACACACAAGTTCAAAGCTGTGCTCATGAATAGAACCAAACAACCTGTGGTGATAAGTTAACTGAAGGCTACCTATTGGCTTTTACAACTGCTTTTAATACAATCCAAAATGTCCAACTTTCACAATTTAACAAGACGTTTTTGTCAAATAAAATAACATTTTAATGACTATTACATAAAAGATTAAATTCAATATGTGCAGACAGTTCATGTACTTTATTGGCAGTGATCCACTGGAACTTAATCTGTTGCAGTGTAATGACAACAGTGTTACTGCCATGGAAAATGATCATTGTTAGCTTCAATAATCATGTGAAGACAATTAGGTAATAACTGCAGCAGACCAAGTCATGGCTCTTGCAAATAAATGACTAATGCAACCAAAACAAATATGAGCTAAAAGTTAGCATGGGAATTAGTGCTTCATTTCCTAACCTCAGGACATGGGATGTCCACATTTTGTGCCAATATGTCTCATTCAAACTAAATTCACTGGGAGGAAGATGATACAAAAAAAGGTCTTCCAGTTCCCCAGAGTCCCTAATGTCAATCAAACATCTCAGTGCACACTTCTGAACTCCTATCCACTCTGCTCATTTTCCCCATCGGCTGAGGGTGCTTCTCAAAGTAAATTAGATGATACTCAAAGCTGTACAAACCACAGCCTGTGACTGTATCCATCATGTTCTCAGTGCCTAAAGCCAGGGTTATACTTGCTTTTAACTAGGGCTTTCCAGGATTGCGGCCTTGTGTATCCTGTGTTTGTTTAGCTCTCTGCTTGTGCATATCCTCAGAAGTCCACGCAGTGTAATATACGTGTAACCAAAGAAGACATTTTCAGCTGGATGCGAAAGTGATGTCAAAAACATGCTGAATTAATTACATCGGAATCCCAAGTGAAACGTACCCCATGTAACGTTGTTATTAAAGTTTTGTACAGACTGACCTAAAGAGTTCTAAATGCCAATCTTGAAAATGATCACTAATTAAAAGTTGATCATTTCTGCTCTGAGATGTAGTTATATTAATAATCTCACACAGTGATTTTTTTTAGGTAAATTGTACACATCAATACATATCAGGGTGTCCCCATGGTAATTGCATCGTTGTGGTTGTGTTACTTTAACATACTTTCAGCATAATAGTAAGTGTTTGGTATCAAACTTGACATATTAGCAGGGAAGTTTTGGGGATGATCTGCTCTTTAGCTGGGTTGACCATACACCCCCTTGCCTAAAAATGTCCTATAATATGCAGATTGTAGCTTTACTTTTATGCTGACATTTACAGCATAAGTGTTTTTATGCTGTACAGGTTTTGTTTTGTAAACCATTCTCCTATCATTATGATGTGTGTCATCTAACAGGCTTCACGACTATCCAGACAGTGCATATATGCATAAATACAGTTAATAACATTAAAATTTGACTAGTCAAATTTGTCACATCTGAAGTATTCAAGTCACATGAACGGAATTAAAGAAAATTGATAGACAGGAAACTGGTTGTTTAAAGTCTCAAGCTGCCAAATTTGAATGTGAAAACCTAAACTGAACACTGATATTAACAACAAGAGTTAAAAGACAAAATGTTGTATTGCAGTTACACAGTATCAATCCCTTAATCTAAACAACCCCCTCCACAAACTTCCCCGTTCAACTGGCCATAGGCACCTCGCTGCCCTGTGCCCCCCCTGCCCTTAGTGTCCTCTTTTATTTAATGAAATGAAAAAAAGAAGAAAAAAAACCTTGTTAATCGGATCTTTTAGTCATTACTCTGGCTTCCCCATATAGAATCAAGATGCACGCTTGATTTCCAGTTACCATTATTTCACTGGATCAGCGCAGTGCCACAAATTGCACACCACCACTCTGATCTTAAATGAAGTGATTTAATTAAGACTTAGAGCTGTAGTCAATTTGATCGCGAGAGTAGTGAGAATTACAACCACATTAGCGGTAACTAAAGCCATTGATTGACACTAGAGTTGCCTCTATCGAGAAAAGCAAGGCTCAGTATGTGCTTCAATTAAAATAAAAGCTTATCTAATTTCCTAGATCAGCCCACCATTAAAATAGTACAAGCTCCTTTTAAGCTGCAAGAAAGCCATTTTGCACTGCTCATTAGCAAAATTCATTGAAAACACAGAAGCCTATCATGGCACAAAGTACTTGACACATTCCAGAGTTATTTTCCAGATGCCCAATGCAATAAACTACAAGCTGTCTGAAGGTCCAATGGCATCATTTATAATCCTTTTAGTAGATAAGAGACGCCTCTAAATCTCTGAAGTGTTGGTAGTAAAATATGAGCCGGCTGATCATTCACTATACGTTATTTCCTGTCACTAACATGTTGCATTGCTGCTCACACTGTGGTTATGCTGTTGAAAGACGCCATCTAAATGCAGCTAAAAAGCACCATATTGTACTTGCTTGTGTGTAAGCAAACGATCAGCAACAAGTGACTTGGGGTGGGTTTGTTAGTAACAAAGAGGATGCTTTTTCTGCCATATTTTATATGGCTCATTGCTTCCTCCTCCAGAACCAGCCCTCTCTTTAGCGTGTTAGCTTGCAAACGAACAAAAGGCAGAGTCTATTTATATCTCCCCTCACCAAGCCTTTCTTGGCTGTTGCCTGCAGTTAATCATTATTCATAACGTGAGGGAAGCGTCACCTTCTCCAAGTCACAAACACCAAGTGCTGGAAGGATCTAAGAGTTCTTTGTTCATCACCACTTGTCACTTCTGAACGGTTGTATCTATAAATACCCATGTGAGCATGCGTGAGTGTACATGCGTGTCACTGACTTTGACCTTTTCACAGTGGCTTCAGGCTTGAATCATCTCCACGGCCTTTGTAGCAATACTATAACATATTGTGTAGTATAAATGTCACACAGTGGAGCAGAAGGCTTAAATGGCACGCTGTACTAACAAGTAAGCAGGGTCTAATTTCAAGAGTAGACCAAGTGTCATTCTCATCAATTAAACAGCCTTCGAAGCTACAGTGAGTATGCTCTATGACCTAATTTCTCACACTTACTGACCCTGCATTCATATCATTCGACACTTGTCTAGTGCAAGTGTTTAGTACAGCTATATGCGCACACACACACACACAATTACACCAGCATATATGTACAAGAAATATGGAATCAATGGAGTTTGGTCAAACAAAATTATTAGAATCTGTTTCATGAATGATAGTCACACCTGATTCCACACCAACAGCCCCCACCCCCAAAACACAGACAATTATAATAAGAATGGAAGGAATTTCTGTTCTTATAATGTTTACGTCGAGTCCTAGTGCTTGTAGTTGATAACTGCCAGGTAAACTGTCTTGACACAAAACGCTGGCACAGTGAGCTCTACATGTAACTACTTAATTACCATCAGAAAATCAAAAAGTCTTCCATTGTGTCACCGACAAATTGTCATGACACACGAATGTACAGCTGACAAACCTGCATCAATTGTGTAGTGCTGTATGAATTCCATGCTATGATATCTCATGCTATGTCCAGCACCTTGTTGAATCAATGTCATAATTAATTAAGGCAGTTCTGAAGGCAAAGGGTGTCCAACCTGGTACTAGCAAGGTTTACCTAAGAAAGTGCCGGTCTATGCGTGTGCATTCATACCTGGCTATAAAAATTTATCCGTTACCCCCATCATGCACACTAGTTACAGCTTTACTGTCCATGCAGCCCACACAGCAACAAATCTTGGAATGATTTTGGACCACTTAAATTTTTCTGATCTTGTTATGCCAATTCATTTTGAAATATCCCCTATTTTTTGTTAGCAGTACATATTTGTAGCTGTATCTTCTTGGTGTTGACTGGATGTGCATTTAAGTGCTCTAGTACAGAGCAGTGTTAATTTCGTTGACGATCTTTTTATTTTATTATATTTTCGTCATAGTTTTCGTCAACGAACCTTTTCTTCTTGAGGAAAACTAATCGATAACTAAACAAAAACTACTTACAAAGATTAAAACTATGAAGAAATTAATTGACACTTTCATCAACGAATAAAAATGAGACAAAAATGTTCTGCATAGGTGACGTCCAATCAGAACTGAATTAGCTTTGTGAAAGGCAGGGACAAGTTCTAAAAAACATCCAATCATAACTACTTCGACATATATGGAGAGGCGAGATAAGCCGGGTAGCTATCCAATCAAATGCACAAATTTGATCTAAACCTGGGAAAACCATACTAGCTTTGTGAACTGTCGTTATTCCTGATTTAACTTAAGTTATCTAAACAATGTCAGCAGGGAGAAAAAGAAGAGCCGATGTATGGGCACATTTC
>JAUZSU010141924.1:0-15454 GCA_034780255.1 Parotocinclus maculicauda | reverse complement strand
TCACATGGTCATAATGGGGTATTTTGTGTAGAATTTTGAGGAAAGAGATTAATTTAATACAATTTGGAATAAGGCTGAAACGTAACAAAATGTGGAAAAAGTGAAGCGCTGTGAATACTTTCCGGATGCACTGTAACCTTGTGTCTGTTGTGAATATAGGCATTGACGCTGATAGGACATTAAATAAGACTAATAAATACACGAACACTATAGGACTAAAAAGCAATAATCATTCCTCATTCCATGTTCACAGTCATATTTACAGACTTCATGGAATGTCATATCAGCATCAATGTCTATATTCATAACAGATACAAGGCAATATCAACCTTGTGTCTAAATTATGGAGATCACCTGTAGTCGATTAAGGTTAACATGTTAAGGTACTGTGCAAGTTTGGTCATATCTTGTCTGGTGGATTCTGTATTAAAATGTATGGAGAACTTGTATTGGTATACAGAACAGAGACGGTGGTGGCGACTGAAGAGGAGACGGTAGATAAGGACTGGAGAGCATGTCGGAGGAATATGATGGACCACCAATGGCTGCCTGTCTCCATACCCTCTGCTTCTACATACACGCCAAGGTAAAGTAAAACTTAATCGTTATATTGTTACTTCTGACAAGGATAGCCAGGGTGGAGTTTTACATAAAACTGGCAGTATGAAACTAGTAATTCACTGGTTTTCTGGCATCAGCATTCTGTCTAGGCAGTGTGTCCGTGCTCAAGCTCTTTTGGTGCAACCTGTACCGTCTACCTCTCCATGTTCCCTGGTATCTGGCTTCCCTGGTGAGTATCCTGAGCAGTAGAAGGTTGCACTGTATGGTGAATTTGATCATATTTGACGCCTTTATTTTGTATTTAGCTTCTTTTGGAAAAGTTTGTGCAGTCATGTGTCCCAAAGGTGAGGGAAGAAAAGGTACAAGAGGATCTGGATCAGCAGGCCCAAGCAAACAAGCAGAGAACCTTAAAACAACGCGCTCAACCCGAAGTCGGAAAAATATAAGTGTGATCGAAGAGCCATTGTCTCAGCATTCTGGCTCCAGCTCTCCTGCTGGTAGTGACTCGAATGACATGGCAGCTTCTACAAGTAAGCAAAGGTTGACTGGCAAACAGAAACCTACAGCCAAAAGAAAAGGAAGCACAAAGAAAGCAGCTACTCGACGGGCAGTGGTTGAAAGCGAGGAGGAAGGTGATGAGGAAAGAGATGATGAGGAGCAGACTGACGAGAAAAAGAGTAATAAGGATGAACAAGAGGCGAATTTGGAAGATGTACAAGAAACGGAGACTAGCGAGGAGACACAAGCAGACCAGAGTTCCAGTCCAGAAGATGTAAGCGCGGATGTGGATATAGGTTCAGATTCTGTAGTTCATGATGGAGAGGCCCAGAAAATGGATGCTAATGATCTTCAAACTATAACAGAGAGTGAACAAATTTCTCCTTTCAGCGAAGAACATGATGATGAAGAGGAAAGCGAGAGCGAAGTCGAGCCAAATGACAATCACGAATCAGCTCAGGAAGACCATGTTGAAGAGGAACCTGAGGAACAGCCAGCAGCGTCTCCTGAAGGGGTTCTCCAGCACTCTGTTTCGTCTTCTGAGCAGGTTACAATAGAGGAATGTAGTATAAACTCTAGCTCCACAATGAGCCAACCTCAGGATGATTTGTCTACTGCAACAGAAAACTTATTGGAGAATGAAACCTGTCCCAAACCAGAACCAGATCATGAACCTGAAGTGCAGCCAGAGCCAATTGAGTGTGAAAATGAAACAGAGGAAAATTGTAAATCTGCCGTACTTGACAGCATACCAACTGCAGTTACTGCAGAAGACTGTCTGCCAAAAGATCAAGAGTCTTTAGAAGCTGCTGAGAGAATGCAAGAGGAGTCGCTAGACATAAGTAATCATCAGAATAACACTGAAGCCATACCTATGGACTGTGACTCACCTGGTTCAGACAATTCTCTTGTTGCAGAAATAATACTGGAGACTAACAATGCTGATCTCGAATCGCAGATCACTTCAGTTGACCCAACTCCTAGCCAGGAAAGTCAGCAGAAGAACCAAATAACGGAGCACAAGTCTGAGACCTCAGAAGAACCTAAAAGCACAGGTAGGGCAGATGGACGGCAGCGCAAGTCCCGCTTTCACTCACCGACGACGACTTGGTCTCCTAAGAGTGAATCCAGACGGGAAGGGTCACGGAGATCCCGATCTAGGGAACGTAGTCGTAATGCCAGTTCACCACATCGAAGTCGAGGCTCTGAGCGTGAGGAGGACCGAGGTAGCTCTAGGTATAATCGCAGTAGAGAGCGCTGGAGCAGAAGGCGATCTCGTAGCCGATCTAGAAATCGCTCCAGATCACGCTCTAGATCAAGAAACAGGTCTTATCGGAGAAGCTTGTCTTCAGAACGTACTGATCAAAACGCACAGTCACCACGGAGAAGGGACTCTAGGGGAGGGGATGGCTGGCGGGATGCACATTCCTCTCGCAGTTCCAATTGGAGGAACAATTCAGAGAGGCAAGGTCAGTTTCCAGCAAGAGATTCCAATTTTTCAGCTAATGGAAACCTCTATCCCCCAGAGACGTCATTAGACAGGGGCCAGACAGAAAACCCACCCTGGGTCAACGAAAGGGCAAGGATTAATGCTGATAGCAGGGAACGAGAGCAGCACTTTGAGGATAAGTCTGGCGATGCTGCAGACTCCTGGTCTCGGAGGGGCAGGGGCTTTGAACAAGGGCGTGCTGCTGGACGTGGTCGGGGTGGAATGTGTCCTTCTGGCCAGTATGGCGAGCCAGCAGGTAACTGGCGGCAGCAGCAACGCAACTCTTTCTCAGGTACAACGAATAACACTGGAAGCGACTCGTACAGTCACTTCAATGAAAACAGAAATGGAGGAAAGAGAAAAGAGCTCGAGCTCAATGAGTCAATGCTAGACCGGTCAGGATGGTCAGCTGCTTCCAGCTGGGCAGTTCGCAGAACCCTCCCTGCTGATGTACAGAACTACTACTCTCGAAGAGACAGAGGACCTGGGTCAGGTGGGAGCATCTGGAACAGACAAGAGGAGGAGCAACCTGCAGCTGGTGTCTCCAGACAAACAGGCATGTACTTATTAGAAATATCTTTAATGTTACAAGACTGGGGTCAAGAGGTTTGACTGGTAACATTAGGCATAACAGTAACCAGTTATTGTTTTATTTAAAAAGAACTTTGATTGATAAATTTGCTTGTATAATATAAAGATGGACCAGAATACCTGATGAATGGTCCAGCAACTTGTTTGGTCTATGCTACGGCGAATTAAGGCAGCTCTGAAGGCAAAAGTGGGTGCAACCCGGTATTAGAAAGGTGTACGTAAAGTGCCAGTAGTGTAACTGACAGCACTCATCGCATAATGTGAATATACAAGTTTTGCAGAATGTATTAATTGACACACCTGTATAGCTGTTTAAATTATATTTGAAATTAATGTATATGTAGTAACACTCCTGTAACTTGTACATCTATTTCAGATCTCCCACAAAGTGAGCCAAATAGCCATATACCAAACGAAGCCGTACCTGCTCCTCCATCTGTGCTTCCCCCACAGCTTAATATGCTCGGAGTCCTCCGCCACCCACTGGGACCTATGGGACCTCCAGGCCCCCCAGTGAGCATCCATCCAGTCCCTTTCACTATGCCCACTCCAATACCTGTCCACCTGCAACCACATCCCCCTCCCATCCAGGTAGCTACAATGGGTATGCAGGCTCTGCCACCACCTCCTCCACCCCCTCCTCCTGTACAGCAGGGCAGCCTCACCATTCTACCAGCTGACACTCACACTCAGGTAAGCAGCTGAAAGCGATATACAGTCATAGCACTAGACCACCTCTCTTAGAATTCAGTTCTCAAAGCAATTTGACAAGAAAAAAATTGGTTCCGCACTCGGCACGAGTTGCCTAAACTTGTGTGAATCGAGACACATGACTTGTTTTAGCCAAGACCTAGGATCAGAACTCAGTCTCACAATAGCTCTTGCTCAGTGTTCTGTTTATTTGTATCTACAGTACAGTATTCTAAGTGCAAAACAGTCACCACGGGGTTGGAAAGTGTTAGTGACCACAACAAAGGCCTTATACAGTGTGGATTTAAAAACGTGATAATTCTTAGTACTTGTTTTCAGCACTCAACAAATAAATGACGATTGGGCGACGATGAGGTTCTACTGTCTAAACACCGTTAATTGTGTTTGGTCACCCTGTAAGATTGTTTTAATTTCTCTAACCAGATGATTGCAAGTATCCCTGTGCCAGGAAAAGGTCAGGTGAGAGCATCACCAAGTAAAGCCACACCATCGCAGTCTCTTCCTTCCAACACCCCTAGTGTAGCTCAGCCTTCCTCCACCACACAGCCCTCCTCTCACAGCAAAGCCCATGCAGACAGCTCGAAGAAGGAGAAGGTATGTCCAGATTAACTGAGTAGCATTGAGTTCTATTGTGCTAATGTTCAGCAAGTCTATAAAAACTGACATTTGGGTTTTTTTCCCCCATAGAAATTACATATTCAGGAAAAAGCCATTGCTGAGGTGAAAGCAGCCATCAAGCCATACTATCAAAAGAAAGATATCACCAAGGAGGAGTACAAAGAGATCGTACGCAAAGCTGTCGAAAAAGTAAGCATGCATACGTGCTACATTGCTTGCCATACTGGGGTGCACACAGAATTTACAGGGGTACAGCTGTACCCCTCTGAGTCATATGGGTGCAGTGAGCATAACTAATAAGCCTGTTAAACACTTGGTAGAACTGAGTTAACAATATAGGGGGTGTTACTCTGCCATGGATGATAAATAAAAATTTAAAAAACACTAGAGAACTTTTTATTAATGGCATTATTGTCTGAGCTGATGTCGTTGCACTTATAAGGTAACAAGTGGCTAGTCAAAACATGTAGCTATGAGCTGTCGTTAACTTACCCGCTTCGGATTTTAATGTCGCATTTGAAGCTCAGACATTTTTGAAAGCTGAGACTTTTCTGAAATGTGGTTCCAATAGTGAACTTCAGTGGCGTGTCCTGTAGTTGTGCTGCGTAATTTAGTCCAGGATGAACTTGCCACCATAATGGTATTTAAATTTAATTCTGAATTTTGTTTTAACTCTTTAGTTAAATGTTACATGTGCTAGGTTGTCGTGTGTGTGTGTGTGTGTGTGTGTGTGTGTGTGTGTGTGTATAATTATATAATGTCTTGATCATTTTGCATGTCTTGATAATATGGGTTGAGGAATGTTTAATACACAAGCTGTAAACCAACAGTGTTTCCAGTTTATTAACTTCACCTACCTTATATTTTCTTATTGAACATCTTATGAAACACAATACACAGAAGATTTGTAGATATGTCATTACTGACTGTACTCAATATGTTGCTGTCAGCCACTTGGGCTATAATGGACCTACACAGGCCTGCTATAAAAGCAGATGTTATTGGATTGTGCACCATTGTCAGCACAGGCACGATGGGGACATGTAGTATGAAGTGTTGTGCCAGTGTAAATAATGTGCTGATTTGTTTTTAGTTATTGAGAAGTTGTGTGTAATCAGACATGAAAATCAAGCAAATAGCATCTTGTTTGAGTAATGGATACTAAAACATATCATATATCACAGACAGTTGTCATAGATAATTGAATAGCTATGCAAGATTGAGGACAGCCAAAGATTTACATCCAAAATGGGTATTAGTCTGGAGCTACATCAGACTATACTGCTCTAAGAAAGATCTCCACTAGATCATGTCACTACCATACCAGTGAGTAGTCTGATTAACAAGATTGTATGCACTTGAATAATCAGAACAGGGAAAATTTTGAAAACAGATCAAAAAATGACTACTAATCTTATATAGGCAAAAAAACAACAACTGGAAAATAGAACGGATAGACAAAGACTATAAGATCCTGCCATTAGTGTAACCATTGTGTTGATTATGGCGCTAAACAGACAAACTTAAACAATTAGATAGGTTTATATGTCTATATAATTATTATTATAAACAGGTTTATATTTTGCAGCCAGCCAATAATCTTCAGAATAAGGAGAAGAATTCAATATAATTATCAAACGTTAAACAAGTGGAAAACGATCCCAAAAGAAGCGAGTCTGCTAAAATAAGCAGACCTGGCAACCATGTTTGATTATGCTAGGTTCTTCTGTGAACAGTGTACATTCTGTTGGGTTACATTTGCTTGCATGCGCAGACTGAGAAATCTGACTACTGAAATCACTGGGACTGTGGTAGCCTAGTGGTTAAGGTACTGGGCTTGATGTTCCAGGGTTCAAATCGAACCACTGCCAAGCTGCCACAGTTGGGTCCTTAAACAAGGCCCTTAACCCATAATTGCAAGATCGTATGATTTGTAAGTCACTCTGGATCAGGGCGTCTGCTAAATGCCATAAATGTAAATCAACGTCTCTTTATTGGATTTCCTGGCCTTAAATCCAGCCTGAGAAATTGGTGTTTCCTGTGCATGTAAACACACTCGAGTGGTGCCAACAAATCACCAGCTAAATATCTGGTCAGCTGTGGTCCTGTGGTAGTTTTCTTTTGTTGGATGGAGTAGAGGGATCACTAACATTGTGCTCTGGAATACATGGCTATGTTTAAGATCTGATGTTCACCCTTTGCTTTTTCAGGTGTGCCACAGCAAGAGCGGCGAGGTCAACACAAGCAAAGTGGCCAACCTCGTCAAGGCGTACGTTGACAAATACAAGCATGTTCGCAAGAACAAAACAGACAAGAACTGAGAGACTCCACTCTGTCGCCCGCACAAGTGCAATTTCTCCAAAAGGACCTGTGCCGCACAGGCTGTAACGACTGGAGCTTCTTTTCCTATTTGCAGACAGTAATGAAGATTTTTCTATAGATTGCATATTTTGTTTAATTTGGATTTCATATAGTGCAAATTGCCCTTTAATTGCTTTATCTGTTGATCTTGGGGAGGTGGAACTGCTGTACACGAGCAGCTTTGTAGACGAGGGGCCGGGATCATACCCACGTTTGATCACTTTGTTTAATCAAGTGAACAGAGCGGTACTTCTGGATCCTTAATGAAGTAACAACATTCAAATTTGTCTACTTATTTTACAAATCCTAATCATGAACGTGCACTGCCTCCGTTTTGCTGTCAGCGCAGCGGGAGATTAATGAGCCGGACGTGTCAGTATGTGAATAATGAACTTTAGGTGCTGGAAGCCTGTACACAGCTTTTTCAGTTGAACTATGACGAGAGCTATTCTAGATGCAAGTGAATTCTTCATACTGCTATCTGTGCTGCACAACACATGTATTTATTTCCCTCCCAGAGCAATTAAATAAACAAGCTCTGTTCTCAGTAGCTTTACCAGCCTGGTTATTAATCATTTTAGACAACTGTGTTTAAATGTTGATTCTGTGTATGTTAGTGTTAGCTCAGTCAACACAGGTGGCCTTAAAATAACTGGATCAATAATTAGTTCCTCATAATAGACTTCTGCTATGTGACAGAAATGTGTGATTGTATTTTAGGCCAGACTTTTTTAATTGCCTGTTCCTCGGAGGACTATGTGGAATCAATACAAGGAAGGAGGAAAAAATAAAAATATTTTATTACTTAAAAATAATGTGTATTTAACCTACAATTAAATTAAAGTGAATTTGAAAAAAAAGATTAAATGAACAGAACAAAAGCGTTGGCTCTCCACTGGAGGACGGAAAAAGCGAAAATCTAAAAAAAAATGTTTTAATTTTTTTTTTTTAAATTTCAACCATTTTTGGTGCTGCGGCAGATCTGAGGAATACAAAAAAAACATATATGATAAAAATAAAAAAGTCTGGCCTAATGAATACACTGCATGGCGGACGTGAACATCCAAACATTTTTATTTTTTTGAAAAAAGGCAAAAGAAAACTACAATAGCTACATATTTGGCACCTTACCAAGTTTTCTTTGTATTGTAGTGCTTGATCAAAGTTTGAGAGTTACATTCACAAATGCCACTTAAAACAATAATGTGCCCAAAAAACAAGCCTTGTGTTAATCATGTTCAGAAGCGGAGGCCACTTCTCTGGACTTTGGAGGTGTATGGGATGGTCCAGCACACCACCTGGCTAATGTATTTAAAAGGTTTTTGTTTCCTTTGGTTGGTAAAGAATTAAAAAGTGTCAGTGTGTTGATTTGAATGATTTTGAAGATAGTTGTAGGAAACCACAAACCTGTGTACAGCTCTCCTGACCACTGATAAGTATACCGCTAACAAAAATTTGGCGATATTTCAAAATGAAATAAGGAAGTAATGAAATATCCCCTAATTTTTGTAAGTGCTTTATTTACACTCACTATCTCCTGATGATGAAGTAGCATTATCTGTTAGCTCTCTGCAGGGGGATTTCTAGACAGAGTACAGAGTAAAGGGGCACAGTTTTACACTTTCGCTTGTCAACCGGTCATAGGGGTACACCTGTGCATAAAGATCAAGCTGTTAAACATTAAATAGATTGTGATTTAAAACTGAAGTGGGCATGCTTTCATTTAGTTTATCTTGACATTAACTGATGCCTTGGTTTTGGTGCTTCATTATGAATTTTTGTAATGTTATAAAATTGTGTTATGCAATCTAAGATAAAATTGACTTTTCACCACTGATTTTAGTGGGACGACCCCCCTGACACACTCACTCTGTGAGCAGAACAAAGATATCCCTTGTGTTTTAGCTATAGGATTGAAATAGTATATTGCTAATCCACAATCCTAAGTGAAGTATCAAGTCTCATATGCTTGTACAGTCACTGCTTTTTAAATAATAAATGTTGTTAAAGCTGCAGCATGTCTGAACCGAGACCAGAGACAGAGAGAGGCAATAATATTTCTAAAAAAAAAATTCCAGAGGGACACAGCAAAAGGACTGGTAAATTAAATGTATTTAAATATACTGCCTATGTATGTGTGTATATATATCTCCCAAGGCAATATTTTTAAGAAGGCGGTTTTTGGCAAGAATCTTGTGATACATGACACCAGCCATTCTCCCATGGTGCAGTCGTCCTGTCCCCTTTGCAAAAAAGCACCCCAAAAGTATGATGTTTCCACGTCCATGCCTCATTGTTGGGACAGTATTCTCGACCTTCTTCCTTAAAATATGGCGTTTGGAATTCATACCAAGAAGCTCTACTTTGGTCTCATGTGATCACATGACTTTCTTCCCTTCCATTAACCATGAGGCTTTTTAAAGAAAAACTAACAGGTCTGTTTGAGCAAGAATTATTGCTGGTTGGTTTGGTGATCAGAAACGTATTTTATGCTAAAATGCAAATGAATTTATTTAGAAATTATGCAATGTGGTTTTCTGGATTTGTCTCTCAGTTGAAGTGTAAATATAACAGACCTCTTCATTCTTTATAGATGGGAAAACTTGCTAAATTGGCAGTGCATCAAATACTTATTTTCCCCTGTGTGTGTGTGTGTGTGTGTGTGTGTATATATATATATATATATGAGATGTAAGCTATAGGTTTTGATATGGTCAACCAGTAATACCAGTATGGCCTGTAGGTGTTCACTCTACATGGGTGTAGTTGAGTACGGTTTGTGATAACCATCATGTTTCTTCTCAATTAAGATTTTGTTAGATGAGGTTTTTTAAAAAAATATTAATGGAAAAAAATCTAACGTGGATTTTCGCTGTTTCTTGTGGAACTTCTACATTTAAA
Organism: Parotocinclus maculicauda; assembly: GCA_034780255.1. NCBI lineage: Eukaryota > Metazoa > Chordata > Actinopteri > Siluriformes > Loricariidae > Parotocinclus > Parotocinclus maculicauda. The sequence continues at coordinate 5,724 of JAUZSU010141924.1, read as the reverse complement.
CAAAATTTATAAAAAAAAAATAGTAAAAATATCAATTCTAACAGAATGTTATAAATAAAAAAATATTACGATTTACAGTAAATAGCGTATTTACTCAGCGGATGAACACTCACCAAAAACGAGAAGTAAGACTAGAGCATCGGACACCCGAGTCGCTACTTGCCGACGTGACAAGTTTTTATCTGCGGTGTTGTGTTCGCGGTTTGTGAAAGTTTCATTATAGACCGAATTCATTCAAGCCCCAAGAGTCCACCCAAACGTTCTGCAAGTTCTAAAATAGTGTAGAAATACTTAAATAAATACCTACGTCACGGATTTTCGTTTATCACGAGTTGTCCTGGAACGTGACGAGGGAACATTATGTATATGTATGTATGTATAAATAGACACAAACAAGCCAATGCCAATTTGGAGTAATCAATCTAACCATGTCTTTGGACTGTGGGAGGAAACCCGAGTACCCGGAGTAAACCCACGCAGACATGGAGAGGACATATAGACTCCACACAGAAAGGACCCAGGCCACTTCACCCTGGGACAGAACCCAGAACCTTCTTGCTGTGAATCAGCCGTGCTGCCCATAGCTGAGGTACAAGCCATAAAAATGTGCATCTACACTTGACATTGTAACAAAGCAAGAAGGTTGTCTGGTTCAGTAAGACCCATTATCCCGTTTTCCATCAGGTGATGAGTGGGGTGTGTACATGCCATTTACCTTAAGAAATGCTGGCACCAGGAAGCACTGTGGAAAGAAGACAAGCCAAGGAGGGAGACTGATGATCTGTGTAAGGTTAAGCTGGAAACCCCTGGCTCTAGGCATTCATACAGACATTCATTTGACATGTAACATTAAAAAACATCATTACTCAGACCAGTTGGTTTAAATGCATTCGGTCCAAATGTCCTGAAATAGCTCCTATAGATTATTGGCACATGCCTTAGGTGAAGCTTTAGTTTTTATTATTTTTCCAACATAAACAGAACAAAGAAGACACAAAACGTAATAATACAAAATAAGTTGAGCAATGTGGGGGGGAAAAAAAGCACCTTTTGCCTTTTTAAAGATAAATGGCACACAAACATTACAAAAAGAAATCCTCATTTCAAACAATGGCAAAAATGTTCAGTCTTTTATTTAAAAACTATAAACAGTCACCCAAGGAAATGAAACCAACCTAAGAACAGACTGTCAGGTATATGTAGATATAATCACACACCCTACAGACACTGCAGAGAAGGTGAAGAGGGGAGATGCCCCGCTCGGATGCTAACACAACAGGCAGTTATAAATGTTACACAACACACTTAAGGGAGGACAGCCTGGGAAGCGGGGTGCCGGAATGTGGCATGGTATTAAGAATGAAAAAATAGTACGATAAAATTCCACACTATATTAAGATAGAAAAAGGTAGAGGGGGAAATAATATGCACAGAAAGCAAAACACAGGAGAAAACCTGTATAAAACAGCATGTATTTAAACCAATTTACAAATACAAAAACAAGTCCGTACGAGCAGGGTGCCCCGTACAGTGACGCTTATAGTGGATACACGTGTGGTGGGGAGGAGATAACCTTCAATAGGAGTTTTTTGCTCTTCTACAAAATAACATGAGATATATTATTCCATACTCTTTTAGCCAGCAAAATGAGTTCTACAAGTTATAATAGTACAAAAAATGGGGGGAAAAGAAATCACAGTTCCACAAAAAAAAAAAAAAAACACCTTTCCCCCATCCCCCACCCTAAACTTTACAGCATCAGTACCTTTTGTAGAATATTTACAAGTTCTTAAGTACATTCATCCACTGCTGAGTATAGAATCACATCTCATACAAGTAACCAGGGATCAAAAGAAAAGTCTGAACCTATTCCGGTAATGCTTCGGACGCTCCACAGAGCGAGCTCTCCAGTGGCTGCAGCGGCATGAAGGATGGGGGTTTTTTTCTTAGCTTTATATTTATTCACAAATATGTACAAGATTTTTTTCTCATTTAATATTGGTATTTATTTTAATAATAAATAAGTGAAAATATAATCGGCTCAAGTAAGAAAACCAAAGCTATCAAGTTCTAAAGGGGGGGGGGGGGGAAACAAACAAACCAAAACTATCTAGCCACACCTCTGCTGCCCCTGCTCCACCCCTGCATTTACCGACTCCACCCACCTCCTCCCACCCAAGCCCTGTCCCTTACAACCAACAAAAACGTGTTCAGGACCGAGAAAATGTGCTTGTTTGGTTGGGAGTGGTGAGGCAGCTTTGTTCAGGCTGGATGAGGAGGAGGAAGAGGAGGAGCAGGAGGTGGCTTGTTAGGAAAAGTGTTACGTGTGCGCTGGTTTCTGTGTGGCTGGTGGAAGACCCGTGGCAGTTTATATGTGAAGTGATGATGCACAAATCCCAACGCACAGAGAATGGAATGGAGGGAGAAGGAGAAACGATGAGGGGGGGAGGAGACAGACGTCGCCACTGCTGGCTAACGCTGTACGCCAGCATAGGACCGTAGGTGTGGGCTTGAATGTTTTTGGGTTCAGCTGGGCTCAAGCCTGCAGTGTATGAGAGAGTTCATAAAGGCATTTTGCGAGCGTGGTGGAGACCTCCATACTGCTTAGCGCCAGCACCGATAGGTGATTCTCGTGTCGCTTCACCAGCCTACAGACAAGACGCACACCATTACACACATTTACACACATGCACACAAGCATCACTCCCCAAAAGTGTGTTTTTAAGCAAAAGAACACAAGAGGGAGTGTGCTATCACAAATAACATCATGGCTGTGATTTAGCACAAACAGAAGGAGAGTGCCGTAGATCATCATAGCCATTATGTTATTTGTGAAAACATAAGACCTCAAGTTTGATTGCTTATAAACAAAAATAAATGGTTTAAAAAAAAAGCCCTAAACTTCATACTGAAATAAAACAGACAATAATAATAACTGGCAAAAAGTAGGTCCACAACGAATGAGCTGTTGCCACAAAAGTATACAGTTTATACTTTACCAAGACACATTAGTTTGGAATACAAAGGGCAAATAAGAAAATAATTCAAACAAAAAGAACTAAACAATAGAACTTGGTTATTTGTCAGGGTAATGCTAGTTGTATACATTTTTTATTTTTTTATTTATTTGCGTAAGGCCAGACTTTTTTTAATTGGTTGTTCCTCGGATGCCCCTACTTCTACTTTCTACTCCTCTACTGAGGAGAGAGGGAAAAAAATACAAATAAATCTTTATTTTTCAGCACATCAATTTCTCGAGGACTATGTGGAATCAGGAAGGAAGGAAGAAGAAATAAAAATAATTTGTATTTAAAAATAAAATGTATTTAACCTAAAATTACATTAAAGTGAATATGGAAAAAAATAATTAACTGGAACGAAATTAATAAAACAGTTGGCTCTCCACCGGAGGGCGGAAAAAGCTAATCAAAATTAAAAAAAAATTTTTTTTAAATAATTTTTTTAAAATTTCAACCATTGGTGCTGCGGCGGACCCGAGAAAAAAACAAAAAACAAAAAAACCCACATAATTTTTTTGTATTCTTCAAATATGATCGTCGGCAGATCCGCGAAACTGGCAATAGAAAAAAGTCTGGCCTAAAGCTTGACGTTACTTGGAAACAGGTCAGCGGTCTGGTATCGTTTAGATGTGAAAACAGCTGTTCTAAAAAAGATCAGCATGATGACAATGTTTATCGAGAAACCATTGTAATCCACCTTTTAGATTCCCCGATTCAGAAATTCTCAAAAATAAATTCCATTTACCCTGCTCTCACTTAAAACAACTGAAAGACGCAGCCTCTATACGATAATCTATTATTAAATTATATTAATAATGCTACGAGTATAAAGCAGAATAGCTTAAATGTTTCTTTTTATGCACTAGCAGACCTGTTATTTCCCACCAAGCAAACACCCACTTTTTTTTTTATTTTTATTTTTTTAAATAAAACACCACATCTGACAGCACACAGCTGTGCACACTGACACTACAAATGTGTGACCACTTCAGGGTATAATGTTTTCTGTTTAGGCTGTGGTGCCATTTTGTCCCACAAATCAGTCATTATTTTAATCAAAGCGAACAAAGGAAGGTTAAGGACAGGCATCATCAGTCGCATCAGCCAGTGGTCACAAAAATATATGAAATTTTGAAACGCATATAATCACTGCTCACAAAAATGAGGGGATATTTTATTGGAGACATTTTATTTTGAAATATCCCCTCATTTTTGTGAGCAGTATATCTGGTACATTTGCAGTTGTAATGAGACAGTGCAGTGCCTGGTATAGAAAGTTTGATTAAAACGTTTGACTCCCAGAGTGTGAGAACAGTGCATGAATTATGGACCAGTTGCACAGTAGTTTCTATTTGAGAAGTAATTTCTATTTAAAGACAAATAAAGCTAATAAATATGAGCTATGCATTTTAAATTTCTTCTGAAATATCTGCTTGTGAATACAAGAGAAAATACCTAATACCTTTCATACAAAAGGTTCTCATTCCATAGTTGTGTGTGCACGCCAATTTAGAGCAACTAGTTAACCCAACACGTGTATTTAAAACGTGAGATGAATTCAGAGACAAAGTGCTGTATCTCAGAATGTATCTTGGATGCATACAGGCACATATAATGTACTGCCCTCAAGAATTAGGGGATATTACAAAATGAAATAACCCTTTATGAAATATCCCCTAATTCTGGGTATTAAAATCTGTTCAAGCTTTACAAGTGTTCCACTTACTTTCGTCCACAGTCCGAATACTTGGCGATGTTCTTTAACGTTAAGGCAGCAGTTAGTCTAATGTGTTTGGTCAGTGGTCCCTCCTTATCATCCTGAGGAAAAGAAGACGGAGCCATACTTTAAAAACTGTTCACACAAGTGTGTGCTTGTTACTGCGTCACGATGCATAAAATGAAACATGTGCACCTCAAGTTTTTAAAATTATGGCGTGATAATGAAATATCCCCGTTTTATTTTTTTGTGAGCAGTGTATGTGTGTAAAGCACAAGTTACTTATCAACAACTTTAAAACACAAAATGCAAGCAAGAACTACTAAACTGAAGATGTCATCACAAGCGGACAGTTTTATATGCATGAGGATAAATGAACATATTACAAAGGAGAACAGGAAGGTAGTCAGGTAGGCATTTGTTAAATACATAATGAAAACAAATCACTGGAAGAACTGAACTCTGATCAGCTTCACAGGAAAATTCCTTCCACTCAAACAGTAGAGCAGAAATGCACTAAAGGCAGCACGGCTCCAGTGCACCATGACTGCTTAAATGACTTTCTTTATGTGGCTTGTTTAACGTCGCCATCGGCATTAGAGGCAATTGCAGTGACACACATTTATATATAAAGTTATTAAAACAACACATATACTCTAGTCAATGCCAATTTAGCATAATAATTTAACCTGCATTTATTTGGACTATGGGAGGAAACCGGAGCACCTAGAGTAAACCGTCGCAGACAGGGAGGTACTACCCACTAAGCCGCCCTTCAAATAACTGTAGAAAAGTTAATTATAAATATTTAATATATGAGAAGCTATCCCAGCTACATACCAGACTAAACTGAATCTGGATCATGATATTGTTTATTGGGCAGATAATTACGTGTGATAAATTATCACAAGTGCAACCTTGATGCATGTGTTTACAGCCATGCTTGTCAGCATTAAAGATGTGTGAAGAGAGTGTTGTTACTCACTG